>JAZGTJ010003889.1:7166-33110 GCA_036877575.1 Botia almorhae
ATGTGAATTAAAGATATCTTTAAAAGCTTTCAAAAGTGAAATACGGTTCTGCTGAAGCACAACACCGTTTAAAGTTTACTGTTAACGACAACCATGTTTTTTTTAATCACTGTAAAATCGTATTTTATCCTAATCCTAATCTTATCTAAGTGCTAATCTCATTCTCTGACTGCAGGGGGATCGGCTGCTGTTTCTGCCCCGTTTCCAAGTGGGAATGACAAATTAAGTGATCTGTTCCTTTTTTCCCCCATGTTCTTTTTCTGTCAGCGGCTTCGTCCTTCATTCCTCCAGTGACGGCGAGTGGTGAAGGACGTCTCGACTAGCTGACACTGCGTTTCCGTCCGCCGGGCTGCCGGCTGCCAGGAGAGCTCACACTGCCTTGCAGGCACTTGATGAAGAAAAGGAATCGATGGAGTGAAGAATGATGAAGAAATGAAACCAGGAGACAGACAAGCTGCGGAAACGAGTGTGCCACTTTTGCCGCGTCAAAAACCGCTAATTAGAGCGAAAGGAAAGCGGCGAGAGATTTTGAAACGTACCGTCTCTTTAAAAATGCCTTTTTGAAACGGAAACAAATATACAAAAATGAAAGCGTAAGAAAGTGTCAAATAAATTCAATTTTGCACTGCAATTTTGTACTAAATTGTTCACCATGTAGTTACTATTTCATGCACAGACACGTTTATCTTATTTACAACATCTTTAGTAGTACAATATCTTTACAATATCAATAGTTTATCTTATTAACAATAGATATGAAATGACATTATTTTACACAACTTTGGCACATTCGCTAGAACTCGCAGTTTTGTTTTCTGCGATTCCTCTTATTTGGGTTATTTTCTTAATACAGTTTAACTGAAAAGACAATAGACTTTGTCAAGCACAAATTTAGCCATTAGTCATTCAATATTGCATTTGCTTAATGCCGGATAATATCGTCATATCCATCTCAACTAGTGTAGTAAAAATGGCAGTTTAATGTTTACTGCACTGTTTGGATTTCTGGATTATTTGAGTGGTGCTACAATTCATGTAACAGGCCCATTCATTCTGATGGTCCACCTCAACAATCATTACCGTAATTATCCTGTGATGCACTTGCAAAATGACTGATGCACAAACAGAGGATTTGGCTGCTTACTGGCTGGTCGCCAGGCAGACGTGGCGTATTCATCTTCATTGTGCGAGAGTGTTTGATCATAGCTTGTCCCTGAGAAAACCATTTTTGCGGGTAAATGCCAGTAACTCTAAGCAAACGCAAAATATTGCCCTCACAATCTATTCATTTCACAGATGTTTTCCATGTACTGCCACAGAAAGTTACTAACTTTAAGCCATTTCAAAACAAATACTTTAATACCCAAGGAATGACCCGTTTGATGGATTGGGCAGATTTCAGTTCTGTTTGTGAGCCAATTCTTTTGAGTTAATAAAGCTCACATTTGATCATTATTCAATGAGAAACATTCATTTTATTACAGTCGGGGAGAATCGTACCTAAACATCATTAGATTAATAGAGATAGTTTGGAACTGAAAGACACCATAACAAAGTTTTGCATAGTTAAGGGATTGCAACTGGAGCCAATGGCTTGGGCCCACAGACTGTTAGAGGGCCCCTAGGGATGCTGGGCCCTCATCACATAAGATGACCACTATGGTCCCTATCAACTCATATAGCATTAAGCATATAGCACAAGGTAAAGGCCCTGGCTACTATTTTTAACCCACCAAAATATACATGCCCAATTTTTTAGGAAATCCACCCTTGTCTTTTAAAGCAGGATAAAAGGTCTGCCACTAGAGGCAACATGGGTTAGGAGCACCAATGATGGGCCTGTTTTTACAAAGGCAGAGATGTCGCTGAGTCAACAACACTGTTAACCCTGGCACAACATTCTAATCAACCAATCAGATTTGAGGGATACGTTTCCAGTAACCATGTTAAGTAATTACTAGTTAGGTTTAGGCCAGGGTAAGGGGCATCCACACTGTTGTTACTGACCTATCATTTCCCTTTGATTTCAAGGATAAGTTATGGTTAGGAATTGCATAGGGTTTTTCTACAGAAATGTTGTTCCTGGGTTAACAAACTATGCTCTGACTTGGCAAAATTTGGTTGAGCCAAAAAAGGTACGACATACAGTAGCTCCACATCTACACCTTCATGTCCCATAAATGTCACCGCACACAATCTTTAACGCAAGCGGTAAGATGTCATAATGCACCAATACACATTTTCAAAAGAATGACCTCGCTGCAGCGATTCTCTTATTTCCTTCACAATTGATTTATTTCACATTATTAATGAACTTTGCCGCAGCTCCACTTGTCAGGGCCGGCGTGCAGAGGTCAATAACCAGAGGAAACTTGATGTTAGTAGATCCAGCTTAAGTGATTCTGTCGTGCTAACGATTCGATATATCAGGACAAATGTCAGGCGCTTTTAATATGTTGATTCACCACCTCTAATCTGCATAAGCGCTGCGCTCGGAGAGATCCAGAACCCTGCCGAGCCGGGAGATTTATAATGCCTCGCCGAAGCTCCCTCCGGTTTCAGTAAATATTTGAGGTTTCAGGTGGAGGTGGCCAAACAGCGGAAGAATTGTAAGAATTTATCCTGTTGGTCTAATGGTACCCACATTTAGGAGAACAAGAGAAATGCTGCTGTTCCCTTTCATTTTGAACCGGGCCGCGAGCCAATTATGTTTATTAACATTTTACGTTTAAAATTCATGATTTTTTTTGTTATTTTAATTTAAATCCAGAACTTAAGGGAAGCCATTTCTTATTTGTGTACTTTTAATGAGAAACAGAAATAAAACTACTCATTTAGCTACTTTATCGGGTGACAGGTTTGACCAACCCAACTACATTTCCCATGATTCTCAGTGGCTGCACAAAAATGATGAAATACGTAAATCATCGATTACAAAACAATATGGCTTTTAAATTTTTCACAAGCTTTCAAAACGCTTTTAAAAGCATCTAGTCACCTGACGCATGATAAAATAATAATATACATTATATGATACGTGACTAAATAATATCAAACGCCGTTACGTATAGCGGTCAAATTCTAATAAAAGTCATTCGAGCTGTCAGATGAGGAAACACTCGCTTTGCCAAACTGATTAAAATGTTAAACTGCGCAGAGGTTTTTCTGAAGAGGCTGCCACGTTATCACTAAAGGTGACTAAACTGCTGGCTGCAGTTTTCTGGCCGGTTGCAGAAATCAGTGCAATGGATTGGCAGGGAGAGATTTAGTTGCGTGTGGCAGAGGTCAGTGTATTGTGTATTCTGTGCAGTCAATAATAAAGTAAGGACTTATGCCTGCTGAAAGTTAATGAGCAATTACAAGGACCTTGGAAAGTCATTTGCATCCTTACATTGGCCGCTCACTTTGGCTTTGAACGGGCCCAGGGGATCCAGAGTCATCGGAATGCCACAGCAGGCGGGAAGGAGAAGATGCACTTGCTTCAACGATCCAGAATAGCTCTAAAAGCAAAAAGATTATCCGTGTCAAAAATCCGATGATACGGCTTTTCTGGAAGTTTCATCGCACGGAATGTTCAATGCTGATCTCTGCGTGTCGTTCCGAACAGTTAGGAGTTTGGTCATTTCCATACACGTTTTATATCGCCACGTTCCAGAAAGTCCATTTTTATGGTTTAAATAAAAAACTTATGCAGATAACAAATGCTGACAACCTTTAAATTGGCCAGGCAGTTTATAAACCTTCTCGCTCGCATACTCTCATTATATACGACAGGTTTAAACAGAGAACAAATGCAAGCATACTTTAATTGGTGACAAGAAAGAAAAATATCTATCATTTCTTTGGGCAAAATAGAAATGACCCACAATTCTCGGTTTACAGAATCTTGTAAGCACACAGGATTAGATGAAACAACCGGGGAGGTAGGTTGAGGGTGGGCAGTCAATTGAAATATTCGGCGTGCCCTTGAAATCATTAACTATAACTGCATCCATGAAGGATTCACTTTATCAAAGGGTGGCACCCTGCTATACCACACTGGTCATGTAATCAGCCTCGCTGCTTTCACAGCGTGCGGATGTCATTTGGAGCTGCGCAAGACGGGCGTCTGCAAGTCTGTGTAACTGTCTGTCTGTCTGCAGATCCGTCTGTGGGTCACCAGCTAACAATTAACATTCTTAGAATGTTGGCTAACATTCTCAAAACATTCTCTCAAAGCTATCAAAAAATGTTCTTGCGGTAACGTTAGTAGTACATTTTTAAAGGTACCCTATCATATAACGAAAACGTTATTCTTAAGACATTACAAAATTTAAAAAGTTCAAACACTATATATTATAACCAAGCAATAACGTTGCTCGTAAAGTTCGTAATGTTGCTAAAAAAATTCAAAATAACACTTTTAACATTTCTGTTACTTAATGGAAACGTTAAGGAGACATTCGTACAACTAAAATTGTTAGCTGGGTCTGTCTGGCTGCGGGTTTCCCTGATTATTTCAACCAAGTCAGTTAATGTCAACATTGAGCCATTGAGCAAGACTAGCAACTCTTTGGGCAAAGTTCATTACACGATACAACAAATCCATCTACGATCAAAAAGAACTTCACTTGCCAGTTTGAGCCAAAGTTGATGCGCAACGAAAAAAACGTAGCAACTAATCCAGGAAACAATTTTAAATCTAATAAAGAACAAGAATCGCATGTCGTATGTCATTTCCTGTTCATTTAAGAAATAAAAGCTTGCAACCCAACCTCTTGTATTTAATGATATTTGTATTTCAAGGTGCTTCCAGGTCTCTAAAATGCAAAACTCTATGAGTAGGAGAGGAAAACAAATCTTATTACTTCGCCTGGTGCCTTTTTTTTCCAAAACAGTAATGGAATATCACGGTAAGAAACGGATTGTTTCCCAGCCCACAACCTACAAGCTTTATTCTAATGTGCCAAGGCCATGCGGCATCCAGCTTTGTAACAGTCGAGTGCGTCGCATTCCTCCCCTCCTATTTTTAATATCTGTATAGAGAGAGTAGATCTTACACTGTTCTGACAAGAGACAAATGTTTCATTCAAATGTGCCTTTCGCATATTGTGGAAGAAGTAATGAATTCTTGTGCTCCGGCGGGCCCGGTTCACCGTGTCAAGCCTGCACAAGGTGGAACCCGGCTGCTACAGCAAAATTAAATTTAATGTTCCAGCCGCCACTTGGAAGGTGCATAAATCAAGGTTTTTGATTTGCATGGACTGTTGTGAACAACCCACGCAAAAATAAACCAAGCCGGGAATATGATGTCAGCCGGAGAACAAAGCAATCTTAGGATTCCTAATAAAAGCGAGCGAGCGGCGGAAGTTTTTTTTCCACGCGTATGATGTCGCTCCGATGTCAAGTACGCTATTAAAAACCCTGCTTCAACTCTCTTTTCATTTTCAAAAGAAACCCATCACCAACAACTTTTTTCCTGCTATTTTCTGAAAAAACAACAAGCACGATTAGCGAAGTTTTCGGAACATTACATTTTTCGACCTTTGTATTTAATACTGACCTGCTCGTAATAAATATATTAAAAGTGACTGCATTTAACTGCATATCATGAATTGCTATGGAAACAGGAGAACCTGTGTGTGTGAACCTGATCCAGCTCAACAGACTGAGTGATGTTTTACCCAAATATAAAAACGGTGCCATTATTTACTCACCCTCATGTTGTTTATAATCGATATGACCTTCTTTCTCCTGTAAACACAAAAGATGTTAAACAGTCACAACCAAGCTTGTACAGCTCTCTTTGTGGAAACCTTGCCAAGATACAATAAATTGAATACTGTACATACTGTATATTCTATCCTCTAACCCTCACAGAAGCCTTTCTGCATGTTTACATTTTCAAACAAGTATCATTTTGTTGTTTAATAATCATTTTCCCTTTTGGGGACCACTGGCTGGTCCCCACAATGTATATGTGTGACTTTCACCATCCTTATGGGGACATAAACACACGCACACACACACACACATGCACGTGCACACACACACACACACACAGCAGGTAAGCTGTGAACTCATCTACAGATATGTTTATGGTCAGCCTGTCATTAGTATTCCAGCACCGGTCAGCTTACTGTAATCTGAAGCGAGTCTGCGTTCCCATTAGAAATCAGATTTGATCAATAGCAAATGAATTAAGACTTCTGCTGATGTAATCAACTGCCCATTACGTTCAGTTGGGCTTTATTTGGGATACAGGATGCAAAAATAGTCCAATCTTGAAATATATAAGGAACCAAGTAACCACATGATACAGCTTGATGAGGTGATAAACCAGCCATTAAAACGTTTTAAACATGCAGAGACCTCTCTCTCTATCTAAGTGTATTGTTTAAAAAAGTAAAATAAAAGGAAAAAAGAAACATTCCAAAATCTTCCAAACCTTCCGGTGTTTTCTGTAAAGATGCAGGTTAGTAAAATGAAATGGAGCTTTTTCCATCTACTTCTCTCATGAAACTGTAGCAGAGACATACATAGGCATGTGCGTGTGGGGGCGGTTGTGCTCTCCTCCCAAAGAATTATGGGATTACGGTCCACGCTACAGCGCAATCGCTGCGGCAACGGATAAAGAAGTTCAGGTGTAGCGACTCACCTCTACAGTTAAAGAGATTATCAACAATGAAAATACTCTGTGCTGTAGCCACGATGAAAAGTCTTGCTGTTTTTGAACAATTTCCCGGAAAAGGCTTTTTATTGTATAAGTGGGCAGGAGCCAAACGTCCCGGTGGCCATCCTCTTAGCCCCTGATCCTCGCCCGCATCGACCCCATCTGCAAACTCAATAAATACGATAGCAGAGATGATTGGCTTTTACATTAAAAGCCATATATTCTGATGAATTTGTCTTTTTCGTATAGTTGATGTGCGTTTACCACGATGGAATAAAGGCTCTGAGTGCATCAAGGAACAAAAAGAAGGTCCGATATCAACGGGAAGGAGTGAAAAGTGGTCTGCAAAATGGAAGTCGTGTACGGCGAGGCTTCAAGTCAATGCCAGCTAAAGAATAGAAAGTGACATTCAAAAGCAGCATTTAAGGGGCTAAACGGAAATTCTGTCACTTTGCATTATTTATGCGTCATCCAGAAGCACAACAATGTGCAACTTTTTAGCTGAAATAGAGTTACATAAATGAAACGGCACTTTTTAAGCACATTTTGAGCCAGCATAAACTTGACTGCAGTGCGGTTTACCCAGCTTACAGGGAACGTTCTCAGAATGTTGGCTAATGTTCTCTATAAGTTCTCTCAGTTATCAAAAATGTTACTAGTTGTTAGCTTTAAAAATGTTACAGAATTAAAAAAATCTATAACGTTAACAATGTCTAAAAAACTGTCTGTTTCGAAACTAGAAACTAGTCGTAGAACTTTTAAAATAACATTTTTAACACTTCTTTAAAACGTTCTTACTTTTGTGATTTTACACCTTCGTGTTCTAGAACACAACCCCTATTTGGAAAACGAATGGCAGAGTTTGTCTTAAATCTCGATGAAATCTTACAGATCGCTACCTGAACTCATCAGAGTACATCTTTATCAGCACTAGGAAGCGGTTGTCGTGGTAAAGTGAACAGATGCCACTTTTGAAGCGGCGTTCTCAATTAATGGCGAGTCTTAATTTGCAATGTACAGCTATAAACAAACAAATTTATGCTGTTGTCTTTATTGTTCAACAGAGAACTGCAGTTCAGAGTCATTTTATGAAGAACGCTGGATCGGAGGGAGTGGCGAGCGTCGTGAAACTGCGAGCACATCTGCGCGCGCGACCGCAATGCAAAACCGTAACTATTCATGGCCATATGTCCAAACAGAGAGTGCCATCTCACAGTGACAGAGCTGTTTAATGACACTGGTAAATGACTCACTGAAGTGAATGCGTTAAATGGTTTACTGGTGCGGTATCAAATGTGTGTTTTCTAATGATCGGAGGCCTCTTTGGGCCAATGAAATGCTTTGTAGATCTCTTGCTCGTTGCCACGCTGGTTGTTCCCACAATGCACCTGGGGGCATGTCATACAGAACCAATCAAATCAATGAAGGCCTAAACAGTACAATTATTTTTTAACTTCTGTATTCCAAGAGTTTATTTACTGTATCCTCTTGGGGAAATAATAGGGATTGTTTTGTATAGCTTTAGCCACCCACACAAACACACACACACACACGTCTATCAGAGCAGACTTTTAATTGACTTCTATTGCTTTTATATAAACAGCACAATTACAATTACCTTTTCTAATTTTAAGATGTCTCTCAGTGTCCTCAAAGAAGGTTGTGTCATATTTAGCTCCCTTCTGGAGACAAATCTGTCCCTAAACTATTGCTAAGTAAACCCACACACACACACACACACACACACACAAACCTGTACTTGTGAGTCTAGGGCAAAGTCAGGACAAGAGCCCCTGTGGGAAAAACACACAAACGTCTTCCTGCAGTGACTCAAATCAATCCCACCGCAAAGCAGAAACTGGTAGACATTCCTGTATCAATGAGCCCGGGTCCCCGAGAACACCAGGACGAGCAAGAACAAGCCAGAGAGAGAGAAAGAAAAACAGAGAAATAAAGAAACGAAAAGAAAGAAAACAACTACTCGGGGTTTTTCGGCTTGCAAATAAAAAAGAAAAGTAATCAATCATGCCCAAGGCATTTAATTCCTGAGCTGCTGTTCTAGGCAGGGAAGGAACAAAATGAAACAAGACCGGAATATGCAAAGTTGTGCTCGCTTTCACCAGAGTGGCTGGGAAGGGATACGAGTAAGGAAGAGACAAATTGACATTCTAGGGGAAAACATAAAGGCATGGTAGACGTACACTGTCACAAACACTAATTAATCACCTTGCCATCCACTATTTATCATATATTAATGAGACCGTCTCTTTGCTTTGGCTGATCCGGGATCCCTCCTCAGCAGTACAGGCTTTGAAAGCCACACTAAAGAAACGAATCCTGGACTCAATTAATCTTACAGCACCTCTGGTCTTACAAGACAGACGTTCTATTGAAAGGAAGCAAACAGACATTCAACGCATCCATATCTCACAAGGCTATTTCGAAACACTTTATCACACACACTATACTACAAGTATACTAATGCTACAGTAAACAGCATAGAAGATGTGTGTTGTTTCCTATAGGGTTTATCAAAAGCCAGTAAAATCAGGATCTTAAAAGTTTATGCCTTTTAGCATTTTAAATATTATTTTTTAATGGGGAAAGCAAGAAGTCCAGCATGAAGACAACATCACATGTCGCTTTGTAGAGATCAGGGCTGTATACTGTTGTAGATCCCCATTCATCTGTTCTTTCAGAAATCTGATCGTACACATCTCCATCCAGCACAAGTCGTATTGATATAAATTAATCTATAGGCACAGTAGACAAACGCATCATATAAAATATAAGATTTTCTTTAAATATCTTTTGCTTTAGTGTATCTATGGGAAACATCATTATATATTTACGAACAGCCTTTATCATTAATTGCAATAATCTAGCGAGATGTTTGTATGAACATGGAAATGACGATATGGCCCAGACAGAGATCTGATCTCAACATGATCAGGGCAGTAAAATGCTAAAGACATTCTAATCCAACTGTGGAAACATCTTCAAGATGCTGATGATCTGTTTGTTTGATTTTAAAATGTGTGTGAAGCATCTAATGAGCCTAAAAGTTTTGCTTAAGTTAAGTATATTTAGATGGACATCAAAACCACATAACCTCACCATTCGCTTTCAGCATGTGAGATTTAAGAGGACCTGGACATGCTTAGCACAAAAAAACTCATTAGCAACATCCATCAGACAAGTTTGAAAGTAAGAAAGTAGGTCACAGTCGCTCTGAAGACGTCTCAGGACTGTCCTTTCGTTTCCAGGGCGTTTGTCTTGGCCTCAGTGTCACTACAGCACTACGGCTGGTTTTACTTAAATGAAGACTCATCTGTCAACTGTCAAGGCTTTACAATGTAGATATCCCATAATGCATCATTCCTCACCATTTCCCACTGCCATCGCCTCGTCTCTGTTTCCATCACTCACAGTATTCATTATTTCAGTAGGTCCAGAACTTTGGGAAATGAAGACTCCAGGACATAATCTGATCTACCTAACCTGTGTTCTGCTTGGAAAACCCCAAAGCTACACAGTTTATTCCTAGGAAAACTTGCTTCACGTTGACCTATAATTGTTGAGTATGAGAACGGATTATAAAGAAATACATTTAAAAATGTCTTTCAAACGTTGTTCGTGAAAACTGAATTACATTTTTTAGCGTTTATAACTCACATATTGGGTTCCAACAGTTGCCAGATATAAGACATAAACAAATGCAATGAATTGCATGCTAAGATTTTCTTACTGGTGTAGGTAAATTCCAAAATAATTCTAAACCGAAATATTACTGTCCTTTTCTCACAAGTAAAACCACAAAAAAAATATAATTTGCAAAACACAAACACACAGTTATAGCTTTGCTGGTATCTGTCCAGTAGGTTCTGATTTGGTCAAAGCAACAAAAACGTCATGGGAAATGAAGTCTATAGCATGTGAAGTCATGCATCTTTGCTAACAACAGTATTATAGTCTATCCTACAATCCTACTGTCTATTCTACAATCCTACTGTCTATCCTACAATCCTACTGTCTATCCTACTGGCCCTTTAATTCTGCACAGACAAAATGGCTGCATCCTCCTTCCTGTGGAGGCCAAACCTGTGCATTGGCTGGGCAGAAATGTTTATCACACTTTGGGCATTTATAAACTGAGGGAGTGCATTAAGCAGAGGAGGCTGTCACTGCATGCTGATGGAAGAAGCTGCTTTGCTTTCCAGGCTGTATGTAGATCAGTTTGGGGTCAGCCAGCCCATACACTCCCCTCTACACTTGCTACATACTAATACAGGGAACAGCATGGAACACAAAACAGCATGGCTGCTCACCAGCATGTGTTGTGTTTTAACTGCTGGTTTCCATTATGGGATGCTGGTGTCCCAGGAAATGTTACATTCTTTAAAAGTTCTCTCAAAGTTCTCCTGAAGTTATCAAAAAACATTCTTGCAATAACGTTTTAAACTTTTTAACATTATATATCACATATTAAAAACATTATTCTTAAGTAGTAAGTGGAACGTTTAAAAACATTACACATTAAAAAGGAAAACATTCTTACAACCGCAAATTGTTAGCTGGGTAAGCCATTGTTGTGTTAAACACTAATGTTTAGTATTCATGTAATGGCCCACCAGCTTAACCAGCTCTAGTTTGCTGGTTAACCGTTCAGACGTGCTTTTCCACCAATTATATAGGCACCTGACCAGCATAAACCAGCCTGCTTGTATGGAAATTTATGCTGGTCTAAGCCGGTCTTTTCAACAGGATGTGCTGAGATGAGCATTTTAACATGCTTTAGTGTCGCTTAAATTGATGTAATGTACATTTCATGAGAGATCCCAACAATTTTAGGTTGTCAGAATGTTTCCTGTGATATTGGTAAAACTTAAGTCACGTTATGTTCAATCGTTTTAATCTGGTGATTATCATACACGCTTGAGATTAAACCCGCCAGGATTGCGATGACTGATGCGCATCATTGGCAAGATCTTGCATGAAAATTTGTTTTTCATATTCACATTTTCAATGTGAACATTTTCATATTAAACGTGTCTTTATTTTTAGGGGCCTCATCGTTTATTGTTGTGTTTAAAACAAAAATCATTAATCAAACTATGAATAACAAATAACTGAGGTGCTTTTGGAGGTTTGTGGATTACCGTTTTTCTCCCAACACATCTTCATTTCCTCCAGAGAGCCACGAGAGACCTTCATACATGGCAGTCCATAATTCCATAATTGTGCGACACAAAGAGTTAATACACACAGAGATGCTAATGAAGCGAAACTCATCGGCCCCTTGGCAGAGGAGACCTGCTGTTTAATTACCTTTTAAAAAGTCGTTTCATAGTTGCACGTAGGGAACTGTTTCTCGGAGAAACAATGACGGGCCTGTTAAGAGCAAGGGCTTGTCTTTCAAATCAAAGTGAGGTTGACATCTTCTGGGACAGAGGAAAACATGTGTAAAGACTTCCTGAACAGAGCGAGCTGGGTTTGTCGTAACCTCGTCTTGTTCTTCGTCCCTTAGCGATCTTCACAGGTCACGTTTTATGCCTCCCATTAAATGGACAAACTCCAGGCTGGAGTTAAATATGAATCTATGAGGAATGATCATAATGAAGCACTTAGGGGGCCATCGGCATAATCAGACATCACGCAAAAAACGAGATCCCATTTTTATCCGTGACCTCCAGACACCTGCACTTATTTATAATAATGGTCCCCGCGTGGGGTGATGACATAATAAACCTGTGACCTCGTGGCCGGCTTTGTCACACACGTGTCTTTTAACGGCAAATACACTCTCTAATTGCTTTCCCTGCCTCTTGGAAAGGGTGGCCCTGCTCGTAATGGCTCCCCAAAAGTGACGTGAGGCACGGCTTGCGCCTTTACAGGTCCAAACTGATCGGTGCACTCAAGTCCTTCCCTGCATTACCGTGTCGGAATCCGGGGGACGCTGACAGAGATATATCATCCTCATGCGCCCCACGGGGGTATCTGATGGCTTAAAAGCAAGGTACGAGCACAAGAACCCCATCGACCTCTGGACAGGAGACGGGAGCGTATGTGATGGGAGGTGCGGAGGAGAAACGAGTAATGGATGGTGGAGGTGAGGAGAGGAGAGCTGTCCGGGCACTTCTGACAGCTGATCTCTCCGAGGGCCTCTTCACCGCGACCGTTGCTTTAATTAAGGACAGTGCAAAGGGAACTTCTCCCCTAACTTTAGCAGCACAGAAAATGCTGCTACGCGCTCGTCCGCAGTCGCGTAAGTGTTTGTATTTGCGCTGAAGCACGCAGGAAGGGAGCGCGCTGTTGCCGTAGCGATGCAACCCAGCATTAGCTCCCTTGCTGTGGAGGAATGACTCAGCCGGCGCAGGCATGTTTGTGGAGCGCTCAAAGGAAGCTTGTAGCTGTGTGGTAATGTCAACTCTAATGTTATGATTACTTGGGCCGGGGGCCTTTGATGACACGGTTAATGAGAAGTCTCGGGGTCCGGCCCAGCGGGGTGAAGTTAAGACCTCCCACATCAAACAGTCAAACTGCTGGCCAGCCATCCACCCACATCTTCCATCTCTGTGGATGGCTCTGGAAAATCGCATTTCTCTGGAGAAATTCCCTCCCTCCTCACGTCATTCGGGCCGCTGGTATGGGGCTTCATACCACTGGAGTATTCTGAGGTCTGCAACCAAAACAGAGGTCTGACAGGAACGAAAAATCGCAAATAAGATCTCTTAACTGTTTCAATGACATTAAATGAAGAGTAAATGAAGTCCCTAGTAATCTCATGTCGCCTTTAGTGCTTTAAAAAGATCTTAAACTAAACGTTGACCAAAAATAACAACCGTTGTAGAACGCTGCAAAAGATTAATATCAAAAAAGCTTGTCAAGTCATAATCCATTAACCCGTTAATCCGTTTAAAAAAAGCCTTTTTTACATGACCGTGCTCAGATGAGCAAAGTGTTAGTGTGCAATCACAATTCACAGAATTTAATATAAACTAAAACATTTCTTATCAAACTGGTAAACCGAAACATCTCTCACACTCAGAGTAAACAATACTCTCATGTGTGCCACACAGATTAAGATGGAAATGAAACATAACTGAGATCACCTGACCTTTAAAAGAGCAACTCTGAGCAAAACAGTTTCAGCCCTGGAGCTGGAATGTTGTGCTAACCCAGCTAACAAGTTTAGGTTGTAAGAATGTTTCCATAATGTTTCCATTAAGTAACAAAAACGTTTATAAAGTTTTAGTAACGTTCAAAACAACCAGTTTTTTAAACTTTGTTTTAATGTTATTGCTTAGTTATAAGAACGATATTTAAGCCATTTTATGATATAATAATCATGCTACTAATTACATCCGTAATTTTGTTTCACTCTCAGCTGTCTATGCTGATGAGAGAGGTGGTCCATCTCCTGGGACTGGTTAGGTGAGAGAGCGAGAGCGAGAGAGAGAGAGAGAGAGTGTGTGTTCGTCTTGTCACTCTGTTTTGTCTCACATGTGCTCCTGAGGGCAGTTCTTCTCCTGGGATGTGCTAAGCTCCACATAGGGATTCATCCCACCAAAGGCTAGAAAGTCAAGGAGCGCAAATAATGAGAAAGGACAGAAGGGAGGTGGCAGCAGAACAAATGCCCGGGCCTAACCATGATCTAAGCCCCTGGATGAGCCTCAGCAGATAAGCTCCTACGACACAAGCAGGAGGGTCTCGTCCACAGCCAAAGCTCTCTGCCTCTCTCAAACACACACATATACATTCGCACACACTCCGACGGAGATCGTGCCCTTTTGTTATGTCTTTTGTTTTTTTCCAGCCTCCCCTACGAAAAGTTTACTCAGCTTTGGAATCGCATCTCGCAGATGGCCGCTCCGTGCAGGAAAAAGCCGTCATCACGCAGGGAAAATATTATTGCGGGCCTGACCTCTGTTTGAAAGCGCTCCCATTGAGTGTTTTTATGATTCCCGGAGAACTACACCCCCCCCTGAGAAATGATCATCCCCATCAAAGTCCGTGATATTCGATGGCCGCGCTGAGTAAACAACCGCGATCGTTCGTTCGTCGTGTAATCAAAATACTACCCAAAAAAACCAAACGTACGAAACGAACAGTTGTGCCGTTGTTGTCATGTGTCGTTTTCGAACAACTACACAGCCCTCTCCGGGGCATGTACAGTAAACATCTTGTGTAAAATATTATGGCTACATTTATATTTTCTATTCAGTCACGAGCGTCCCGGGATTAAAAAATGACCCCCGTTTTGACATCGGCTGATAAATTAACTGCCCTATTCGAGGACATGAAAGGGGCCGCTGTGTTTGCTTAGAGAGGCAAATGTCCTTTCTTGTTTGCTTTAGACGATGTTTAAGTGACGAACATCCGTCCACAAATTAACATCAAAGTGAGTTCTCAATTGGAGGGGCTTGGGAAGTCTATTTAAATGCCCAGTAAGATGATCCGTTTTTCCTTAGAACTGAACCTCATGGGGCGACGTCTGCGTTTGTTGCCTATGGCTTTAATTGGACCTTCCTCACTTTTTATTACCTAACTTTGCTCCACATGTGTGCCTACAAACCAGACAGAGACTGAACAAATGTATGATTTTCTCTGTAGTGTGCGATAGGGCTGCTGGCTAGGATTACGAGACTGCTCTGTCTTTGTGTTATGTCTGTTTTCTAGCTGGGTACAGCAAATGTGTCTGAATGGCCTCAGGGATGGAATTGCCTCACCTGTTATGTAACGTCTGAGGAAGTTCTTGGTAGATCTTATAAACAGATATCCAGCTAACAGGGGGACGTTGAGAACGTTGGCTAACATTCTCTAAAAGTTCTCTCAGTTATCAACAACATTTTTGCAGTAATGTTAGTGGAATGTTTTTTAATGTTATATCTCATATATATCAAAAACATTATTCTTAAGCAGTTATTGGAACGTTTTAAAAATGTTACAGAATTAAAATAACGTATGAATAATGTTCTTACAACCAAACAATGCTGATAAACTGGATGTTTTGAACGTTTCTAGACCTTTCACAATAACATTTTTAACATTTTGAATCCTTAATGGAAACATTAGGGAAATGTTCTTACAACCTAAAATTGCTCGCTGGATAGCAGTGCTTATTGATCAATAACCATCACTGCAGCTAATTGTGTCAGTCACACTTGGGTTTTCATAGGTTAGTCTGGTGCCAAATAAATAATTGAACAATTGATTGCTCTAATTAAGTGTTCATGTTACGACAACTTTAATTTAGCAATGCTAATAACAATAGCAACCTAGCTTTGAAAGGATAAGATCTCACCCTCAAAGCCACGTCTCCTCCAACAGCGCACAGAAGTATGCAAACACATCGTTTAACAGGCAAGTAAGACATCCTATCGTTGCTTCGGACCGAATGCAATGATTGGATGAACATTTTATGGTCTTGCAACATTCACAAAAAATATACATTTATATAAATATATTTATTGATTGCCATCAGGATGTCAAAAGTAAAAAATGTTTCTGGAAAGAATCGCTTCACGTTAACTATCCATGCATAAAGAACTACAATAATAACGAGTTTAAAAATGAAGCACCAGAGAATTATTGTTCAGAAAACTGAACAATGTGATGTGTCAGATCCCACGACAGTTTCATAGCAGGCCTATGCATTAGCTCTCCCAATGCATGCGCAACATAAAAATGTCACGCGACAGTCAATATGTTAATTCCTTGAGTGACTCGGCTCGCCGAGGCAACAGTCTGAACTGCTCTGTGAGGACTTTACTTTCAAAGACAACACTGGCTAATCGCCTGACCTGCCCTTCCAGGCGCAATTGATTTACATGGATCAAACCTTAAATCATGCAATTTAGTCTGCTGTCACATGACGCAAACTTATGACATTTTAAAGGGAAAACACGTCACTGAGGATGCTAAATGACATGTCACCCGCTGTGCACAGATATAATACTTAAACAGACGAACTGAATACATAATGTTGAAACAGCCTGCGGCAACAGTGAAAGACGGAAAATGTGATATTGTTTTATTTTTTTTGCCTAAACGCTTTTGTAGAGCATTTGCTGTCATTATTTTATTACACGAGTAATTTTAATACATATATTATAACATACGGCAACGGATTGTGTGCTTTTTTCTTTCTTTTTGCAATTACACGACAAAATAGGATTTTGCCTTTTAAGAAAAAGGTCTTAAAGTGATTTAATTGTGTATACATAATTTAAAAAACTCAATACCTATTACGGGAAATGCAGTGTATCTTCCACGCGAAACATTCTGAAACATTAATTATTTTGCGGTTTTTACACACTCACCGTGTGAATCTCTATAGTCACTTCTGTGCACCGCAGATATCTTTTAATCCAAACTTTTTCTAAATAGGTTTACATCAAGAAACACACCATCTTCGTTTCCCCTGGGAAATCAACGTTAAATTAACCTGTGCTGATCCTGATACACGGTAGCATATCTTTTAACTGTAAAGCATTAGCATAGACGTCAGGATGGCATCTTGTAATTTCTTTTTTAAACTATAGGTGGCAGTGTAAGGAACATAAATATACACGGCGCCACAAGCACAAGACGGATGTGATGGTACTGGGTCCGTATTCCCTCATTTGGCACGATGTCAAGATAAATGCACAGCTTTCAAATGTGAAAATTACAATGTCATTACAAACCCACCTGAGCAAATGATCTCAAATGTTACTGACTGACTAAAAATAAACACACCTTTATGTTCACTCATAATCCGGTAAAAATATAAAAGGGGTAAATATACTCATTAAAAAACAAAATAAAACATTTATTCAGGAGAAAAGGAGATATTAAATAAAGAGCATCATACAGTAAAATAAAACAGAAAATAGCTTTCTGTTCTAAATGTATTTGATCATTTTAAGTATTTAACTATACATTGCTCTTTACATTGGTACTCTTAAAGAATTGTATACAATATTATTATGAATAATAATAATGATATATAATTTATAAATATAATAATACAATTATTGTTTTGTTGTTATTGTTTTGTATCAAAATCAACAAAATGACAAATTTGATTTAGGAATACATTGCTCATTTAATTTTAATGAATTTTGACCACAGCTACGTGATGGTCACACCCTGCCAGTTTTAAAAATAAAAACCGTGTGCCGGAACATTATTTTAAACATGTCACAAATTACAGTGTGTGATTAAAAGCGCATGTCTGAACATTTCCATTGTTTACATTTGACTGGGAAAACCATTCAGCTTATAATCATGTTCTCTCCAACTTTATCAGCCACATTTGATGCTCCTGTTAAACAACCTGCAGTCGCAGATGGTTGTGTTGCGCACACATTTCATGGGGGGGCTATTAACCTCCATTTAAATTCTTTTTACCCACCCCTTTGAAAAGCCCAGTGCAATTGATTTAACTTCCATACATGCAGTGNCTTATATAAATGGCAAACAATTTAAGTCTTAATTGATTTTTCTCTTTTTGCAGAACATTCAGAATCTGTGGGCTGGCACTGTATGTAAATCCTGTTTCAGAAAATGTAATAAATTAATTAAAGCGCAAGGTGACTTATAAGATTTTAAGTGTCTGACCAAAATGAGGCTGGGTATAATTAGTTGAATGTTTAGGCTAATGATATTAGGGACAATCCATCAGGAGGACATGGCGGGGGGGTTACAGAGGGTGGGCTTGTATGAATGGGCAAGAGGGAGTTATGTATGGGGAGGGTTAGCAGCTGCCATGCCATGGGTTGACTTAACCTCTGTCACTTTGATGGCCTTTGTGTTGCCTGCCACGCCAAAGGAAGAGCAGATGTCCCCGAGCCCCCTCCACACCCCCTCTGACTGAGACACGCCCACTTATACAGACACGCCCCCCCAGCACTCTGCCTTTCTCTCTGATTTCATCACAAAATTAAAGACAGTGACCCGAGCATAAGCAGTCACACACACACAGATGTACATACAGAGAAACCTACGGGCAACATCCTCATAATCATTGACAAACCAAAGCACACTAGGTCATGGGCCTGGTGCCCATGGATATTGTATGCTATTTCTTCGGCTGGATTAAGGCAGTGCAATAAATGGGACACATTAAGCAGCTCTCCCTTTTCTCCGCCCCTCTGCCCTCCCCCTCCCCTTTACCCATCAATGAAAAAAGATCCAGTGGTAATGAATGTTAACCAGTCATGAAATTATAGTACCTAAACAGTGACTTTAACAAGAGCCAGGGCTGGACCACGTGGAGGTCCACTCAGGCCGGGCATAATTTGATTAAGAGAATTCTGAATAGCTCATTGGATCAGCTTGATCAATAAGCTGTATTGTACGTGCCCATTTTCTTTTCTCTTCGTTAAATGCACAAAAAACGTATTTTAAATGTCTAACAAATTACGTATAAGCCAAACGGTTTACTATTTTTAACTGTTTAACTCCATACCAAAACAGTGCAACAAGAGACATGTAATCAATATCTCACAGAGGAAAAAACACTAAACAAAATGTTTCGATATACTCACACTCGCTCCCCTTAGGCTGAAAAGACAAAACAGCGCCTATTCTAAAAACCTCGCCCTACGGCTTTTAACCGTAAGGGTTGTCCAAATAAAACACCTCTCGCCAAACTCTGGCACAGGTTCAGAAGTCAATTTTGATTCAAGTGGAGGAAGGATGAGCTGACTTAATGGAATATGTTAATACTTCTGATAGTGGGTCACAAGTGCCTCTCTTATTATTCTAAGCTAGACAACAATGATGGTCCTAGAACCCAGCCATGCGGCTCACAGATAGTGTGAACTTCTGAACCCCAGACAATGCCACTGTACCTGCCTCTGAGGCCCTCTTGGGTGGTCCACAAACAAGGCAAGAGAGTGGGGGGGGGGCACATGGGGAGGGGTGTCTCCTAGACAAAAGGGAGGAGAGCATTCATTAAGTAAATTAGCTTTACAGTGCAGACATTTGAAGGGATGCACCAATTCTCTCTCTTACTGCCATACAAACTCACTCCCAGTCAATGGAGCCGAATTGTTGCGCTTTCTCATTGCAGTCGTATAGTTTCCTGTAAGCCTTTGGTCATTCCACTCACTCTTGGCCGAGCTCAATGGTCACTGGTCTCTCTCTCTCTTTTTATTCTCCCTGGTGACATCTCCATGCATTCACAGTTAGGAATGCTGTGCTGTGGATTGAGTGCGCCGTTCAGCCATTGGCTTGTAAATGATTTCTCCTAAAGAGAGAGAGAGAGCAATGATAATTTGTAACTCTGAGTGCTATAATGGATTCAATTGTGTGGTGTAATGCCCTGTACTTGCCTTTCAAATCCCAGGAAATCATGTTCTTTACAGCTCATGCTTGTACCTAATACACGATGATCAAACGCTGGGGGTTAAACCTGATTTATTGGTTGAAAAACGGTTTATTTAGTCTTATGTCATCCGATTAATAGCTTCCAACAGCTAATAGCTCACAATGCTTATAATTTCTTGAAAACAGTCATTTTTAATTGGGTGATTTTCAGAAGACTACTAGCAAGCATTGTGCTTGGTAAAATTGTTACAGAGCCTAAGTCACCACAAAAGGTTCACAGAAAAGGGTTCACAGGTCATAAAAAAAATTCGGCTGTATGGTTCCATAAAGAACTTTTAACATCATAGAACCGTTCTGTTTCAAAAAAGGTTCTTTGCAGTGGACAAAAATGTTTGTTAGACTTTAAAAAGCTAGGAAAGAAATGGCTCAAAGAACATTTGACTCACAGGTTCTTTGGGGAACCAAAAATGGTTCTTTTATGGCATCATTTTGAAGAACCTTTTAAGAACCTTTATTTTTAGGAGTACATATACAATTATGTGTTCACCTGAGTGTGGATGTGTTTATGTCCATAAGGTTCAATGTGCATGACGGGGCTGAATGCCCGTCACTGACTGTCCAAAACCTTCTGGATTACTGCCAGCAACACCCATGAAAATTCATAGTATGGTGGTGTGGACTGGACCATATCAAACACGTGCCCCAGTCATGTTTATGTATTTGTACAGGGGTCATGTAAAAACTGGGCTATTATGAGGATTACAATATCTCAAGCATGGAAGAAACCCGAGGCGCTGTATATTTATGCCACATTTACATTCTAAAAAATGAGTGGCAAGGGAAGCCAAATATATTATTATCGTTAGTTCTGTGGACCTCGTGTCCTTTAAATGGACACAAACAGCACCCCACCCCACCACACCGTGGCCTTGCATTGACACAACCTGCACAGCACGTGACAAAATAAAACGATCAATTACACGGCTGCCGCATTTGATTAATCGTACTTTTAACATACGTGTTAAATGCAATAATAAAAGAGGTCATTATTCACTTTTCTTAGGGAACCCTCATAAAACCAGCCAGCGTATAAATCCTCATAGGAAAGCCATTTGAATTGCAATCAGTTACTTTCTCACTGGGACCAGGTCCTGAGATGCCCACAGACAGAAACAGCTGATCCATAGAATTTAACAGAAGAGTCGTGTCAAAACGTATCTCCAATATGAGTCATGTGTCAGTCGCTGTTTTATTGACCTACACCCCCCAACCCCCCAACATCACCGCCAGCCTCTTGTGAAACGCTAAAGTGAATGACAGCATTTTAAATAATCTGTGAAATTGCTGCATTAAGATAATTAAAGCGTTAGGAGAGTTTATCCAGCTTTAAATGCCTTGAGAGGACCTTGCTGTTTGCTGAAGGTAGCTGGCAGGGCTAAAGGCTTGTTAAAATGACCATTAAAAAAAGAAACGCCACAAAATCATCATCAGATGGAATAAAAAGAATCCCTCACTGTGGGTTCTAATGGCACTAAATTAAAGCGTTCATTTGGCTCATCTGTATGTTCAGCACATAGCATGAACACTGTTTTTGCTTTTTAGTCTTTTTGCATTTATAGAGCTTAGACTTACAGAGCATTCCAGTTATACGTTTTGTAAGAACGCGTTCCCTGGAAATTTAACCCACAAATGCGCTGTTAGCGCAATGCTCCACCAACTGAGTCTACAGGAGCACACAACTGAGCCCTACGCGGGCGCACAACTTTAGTCTATTTGTTTTTATTTTTGTTTTTATCATAGCCAAAGGGAACGAAGAAAACACAGTGCGCCTTTTTGCTAAAAATTCAAATAAAGAACAGAAATGTTTATAAACAGTAATGCGTCCCAATAGCTTTAATATACAGTAGGATGACTAGGATAACTAAGCTATAAGTTCTCTCATCAAAACATAGAGCCAGCCTGTTTAGTGGAGGAACCAATGAAATACATGGAGATGCTCGACATTCTGACACCTCATTAAAATACCAAACACTCTCACCAATATAAACTCTCAAGTTTGTGTTAGCTGATAAGACTCAACAGGTTTGAATCGTCTCTCTTACACACTTGAACTAATGTTACTGTAATATGACATGTTTACGCTAAAAGATAAAGATTATCTCCATGAGGCAAATCACCTTTAAAACAAAATGTGTTCATTATAAAAATCACATGTATGTTCGTAATTAGCAAAACGTACGATTTTCTATACACGTTTTGATGGTACAAACCAGAGTTTGGCTTTTTATCATCTGCGTGTGCGTTTGTTTCTATATTTTTACCGCAAGCTCTTCTCATGGGGTACGAGACCCATAAAATCAGACAAATATGATCCACTGCCTCTCAATATGAAATCACACTCTTTGATATCATTTGTAAAAGGATGTGCTAAAGCGAAATGACTCAATTAGGTTACAATATACAGATTTCAGCAGCTGGGGAATTAATTGCCTAAGTGCTCATTAGGCATTCAGTTTGGGCAATTAGATTCCTTTTAGTCTGGCAGAACAAATGACTTTCCAGTAATTGGACTTGCAGACAGCTAGCACCTGAAATGAACTGTAAGCCTCATTAAAATAAATACATCAAATAAAAATTAAATGGAAAACGAATGAGCTGCGACTGTTATTTTAACCGTTTTTTCTCTTTTCAATGAAATCTTTCACTCCTCGTGGTAAAATATTCTACACTCAATAGTCAACACTTAACATAAAGTCCAATTTCCCTCCCACAGATTAGCTGAGTAATGAAACTATTTATTACAAATGCATATTAAACGGTATAATACAGTATATAGTATATATAGTATTATACAGTATATATTATACAGTAAACACACACACACCCACACTTGCTTTTATGCCTTATGGGGACTTACCATAGACATGACGACTTTATTTTGGATATTCTATCCCCTAACCCTCACCCTCACAGAAACCTTTCTGGTTTTTTATATTTAAAAAAAATGTAGTATCATTTAGCATCATTTAGTATGTTTCATAATCAGTTTCCCACAATGTAGATGTGTGTGACTTTTACCATCTTCGTGGGGAAACAACACACACACACACATATATATCCCCTTTATCTCTTGCCATTGGTTGAGCCTGTTGAGCTGGTATAGACGCTCAGACAAACTGTTAAAAAAAATGTGTGTTACTTTTCGTGTGTTACTTTACGTGTGTTACTTGTTTACCATTTTTGGGGAAATCAACCTAATTAATCAGCCGAATTAATTATAATTATCACTGCATAATAAGCTGAATACAGGAGAAAAAAATGTTACCTCAAAAATTATAAACATAAAAACGATACACTTCAGCTTTAAGGTTTTTTGTAAAGGATGGACAGAGTAATTGGACACTGCTAAAGATCATTTGATGGAGGGTAAAAGTCTTCCCTGTTTTACCTTGAACTATGTAAAGAATGTGTGCTTGAAACATTTTTCAGGGAATTGAGAGTGAACTGATTTATGGCCCTTATGTTTCAGTATAATTAATTTTATGCATATGACTTCTGTTACAATTACCATGTAGGGCGATTGGAGAAGTTCACTGCTTATAGGAAACCATCGATAATTGTGGATTCATCAGTGGGGAGGGTGTTATCGTCTCGCTGGAGCGAGATAAAATCCTTTATCAGGACGAGAGAAAAAAACTCTTAAAGGGTAATCGCCTCAGGTTGACTAAATACATTAATGAACTGAGAATCCTGAAAGACGTTTTAAGAATATGGCGAGGAGGTTGAAATGGAGCTGCACTTTTACATTATTATATTCATTGATATGAACATGTCATTCGTTTTTTCCTGACATATGGAATTGTGCACAAATATTGACAGAATTCCGAAAGTTTAAAAAGTAATTTCTTACAACAAAATACTGCATTAAATATTTTACTGTGAAATCAAAGCAGGCTAGGTAATACTCTGTAAACATTCGTGGGAAAAACTTAAAAAAGCTTATTAACGTAAATTCTTGTGTTTTTGTTTCACAGTCATGATAACATGGTTTTATACTGGCTTGATAAAAAACTACAAAATTATGATCGCTGTGCTTATTTACTTTAATGTTCCGGCACTTTTTAGGCTACTAAAAAGAAATATTTAAAATTTAGTTTTTAAATGTCACCGTAAATTCCGACTACGATTGAATGCGTTTCTACACGTTCAAAGGACAAAGCGACACCTGTGATGGTGTGCGAAAAGGCTTTCGGTCCCACAGGAAGGCAGAAAGAAAAGAGAGAGAGAGACTCGGTGGACAGGTGAGACTGATACTCTGAGTCTCTCCCTTCAGGTGTCTGTCACGCTCATGGGGCAGATAATTGGATCTGAAACACATCACACAGAGAGCTGGTGGAGCACAGTCAGGACCAATTCTGGGCTTGTTTTACTAAGTGACTGATGACCAAACTGAGGTCAGGAGTAATGAAGACTACAGACGCTGCTGGAGATCTCGAGGACACTCGTCCGGCAGGGAGGGGAGGGCGGCCCGGGGAGAGCGAGTCCGGGAGGGGTGTGAGCGGTTCAGTCCATAGGGAGATAAATTCGGCAGAAACGCAGAGGACAAAGAGATGACAGAGGCCCAGCGTGACACCCGGAGTAGATTCAGGGAGATCTATTAAGCTCTGGGGCACAGGGCTGGATGATGTGAATGACGCGCACAGGGAGCCAAACTGGCAAGTGGGAAAACACATTTGCCTCCCACACGCTAACAGTATAATGATTTAATCGGTTTCCTCTTCAGAAATTCATAGTTCCCAGTTATTCTCTCACATGGTAAAAATCAAGGTGTCAGCGACATAGTTTATTCCTCTACAGAAACATCTTGACCTACCCTGGAGTGTCAGGGGCTGTATTTATGCCGTAATGAAGATAAGGAATTATAGCATACAGCCTGGGATTTATGTGTGCTATCTTTCCCTTTAAACGTCCTAATCAATTCCAGCAGAGAGAGAAAGAGAGAGAGAGCAGGGGAGAGAGAGAGAGCTGGGGAGAGAGAAAGAGAGGAGTATACTGTATACGAGACAAAATAAATTTCCCAGGTCTTAATACAAATGATTACAAGTAGCACACAGGAAAGAAAAATTACAAATGAGATCCCTGTAGCATCCCACCTGTTTTCTCAGGCAGCAATGAGATTACACGGAGAGCAAATGGAGATTTACTGTAAGTGAAGTGTCCCGCTTTTCAGATTTTTCTCCTGAGAAACTGACTGCAGTCATTTCACATGTCCCTAATTTAGAGTCTCACCAGAGATCTCGACAATGTCTCAAAATGTGCTCAGACACCAAAGTCCGCAATGAAACGTCAGAGTTTTCTACATGGATTACTCAATAAATTATTCTAAAACTGATTTAGCTGGGCTAAGCAAGGCACATATATTGCGTAGCTATATATTAATGACGTATGTAAACAACTGTCTTATGTTTAATCTGTTACATTTGTTAAATTTTAAACAAAGTTAATATATTAATAATAAATACTTAAATGAAACGACTGCATCTCCCAAGCTATAGTCACCTTTAAGCAATAAAACGTAGTCACTTATGCCACAGAATTGCTATTTTATTCCGCGATGTATATTTAAATGACAAAACGGGACGGTTCCTGCTCTGTTTATTACATCCGGTTATATTTAACTCACTCGTAGGTTTGAACCACCGTCACCTCATATTACAGCCCATTTAAATGTTTCACCCCATTACACATCTCTCCGCAAATAAGTCCGCTGCCCGACCGCTCTCATTCACGTCCATCAAACGCTATTGAAAACACTTAAGGCTCTTCTGTACTCAACAGCCGTCACCTCGCGCGCTCGCAAAACAAAGCAGCACGCGGCACAGCCGCATATCGATGTCAACACAGCCGCAGGTCATTTAGAAACAGCTCCGGCTCGCGAGATCTGTATTACAGTGAGATGAAGGCTGAGGAAAAAC
>JAZGTJ010003890.1:0-33098 GCA_036877575.1 Botia almorhae
TGAACTGGAGGCTTTTGCCCATGAAGAATGGGCGAAGATACCCGTAGATCGCTGCAAGACACTTGTGTCAAGCTATGCTTCACGTTTAAAAGCTGTTATAACCGGAAAAGGATGTTGTACTAAGTACTAAGATTCAATGTCACTTGGGGGTTGAATAAAACTGATAATGATGTGAGCACAGAAAAGACATTTGTGGTTATTTCATTATAAAAGTTACGTTATATTTGTCTGACTTACAAGTGCCTCTTTGATTTAATTGTAAACGAGATGACTGAAATGATCAAAATCAATGTCAAACTGGCCAAAACACTCAATTTCAGTGGGGGTTAAATAATTTTGAACACAACTGTATGTCCTTGGTTGAATCAATGTTGTTTTGTCCAGTCCACTCCAGTGCATGCTCAAATAAAAAGATCTGTGATAAACATTTTTGTTAAAAATGCTGGATAAGTAAAGTACTGAAGTAGTTACATAAAAGTGCAGTCAGTTTTTTACTCAGTTTTTTACTCTTAATCCATTTTTTTTTACTTTTTCATTGAAAAAACTTTTACCACTGAAGAAATTAATAACTGGATTAAATAACTGGATTAAAATTAAAATGACAAATCCAGTTACATCAATGATCTAATAATTGGTTCTCAATTCAATTAAAAAGTGTTTCAATACAATAGTGATTTTTGGGGAGCCACAGTACTAGACATTTTGATGTCACCCTTATTAAACATATCTGATTCGAATCATTAGCTTATTAGCAAAGAGCCTCATGAACTGAATGAGGTGTGTCAGATAAGGCAAAAAAAATTGTAGTGTTTGGGGGCCCAAAGACCGGAAATATAAAGAGCTGGTCTAATAAAAGCTGTTTAATTTTACATGGAGCTGGACTGCCTCATAGGGGCCATCATGTGGCAATAACATTACCAGCCAAATACTGCTCACTTTACCTCAGTACTATTTGAAACATTTGCTCATGGAATGAATTTCCTTAAAACTATTTTATTTTAACTATTTTATTTGAATTTAATGTCGATTCCATATACACATCACTAGATGTCAATGAGTCAGATGATTAGCATATTGACCTGCCCACCCATAAACAGAAATCTCGTAAAGTGCATCTTTAATTTGTGGGTCATACAGTAAACATGTCTTTGTCTTGAGAGCTAACTCTTTACTCTATGTTTGGAAGCAAAATCTTTTGTTTCTAATTTCTTTGCTTTTATGGAGACAGTGTGTCTATCTAATGACAAATCTATGTACAAAGCTATGTTACGCTTATCTACCTCTTAGCAGTCCTGTTCTTATTGCTATCATTGCAGTACAACCTCCAGCAAATTGTATCAGCTCATAATCAGCACATCAGCATAGTCATGCCTCCAAAAATTGCCTAGTGCTGAAATGTAAGCTTCACAACAGTACAAAACATTTAACATTTGCATGCTTACACATGCAGCATCTCTACTAGTCACTGCATTAGTGTAAATAGTGTAAAAAAATAACATTTTTGGGTATATAGACAATCACTGTTATATTATTAAAGCAATTATTGTATATCAAGCAGAATTTGAAGATTCTACTTCTATTAATCTCAATGCAGGTTTAATGAAAATTCAATGTACAGTATTTATACCATGTTTATGTACCATGTATTATTTATTACCTGAACATGCAAAGGATCAAAATAAGAAAACAATTTCTATATTATTATTATTATTATTAAAAGCTACTTTTCATCAGTTTAATTAAGTTACTTTTCTGTTTGTGTGCAGGCCCGGTTTTCCTACCTCCATATGAAGTACCTGTTCTTTTCCTGGTTGGCTGTTTTCGTGGGAAGCTGGGTGGTGTATGTAGAATACTCTTCTTACACAGAGCTGTGTCGCGGACATGAGTGCAAGAACTCCATCGTAAGTTTTCAGTTTTTAACTAGATTTAAAAGCTGCTGGTGACTTTTTGCAACTCAATCATTTAGGGAAGAGAGCCACCTAGAGGATAGCCATCATTGAAGATATAATATCGGGCCAGGCGATTTTTAAGAATACAACTTCATTTAATGAAATAAAAAATGCAGTACAAGACTGATGTATGTGTATCTCTGTCTTCAGTGCGATAAATTTCAGAGGGGTGTGATTGATGGTTCTGCCTGTAACAGCTTGTGTGAGAAAGAGACTCTTTACTTCGGGAAGTGTCTCTCTGCCAAACCCAGCAATCAGGTCAGACATATTCATTCCTTTCTGATTAACAAAAACTGTTGTTATTCAGCTAACATCTTACCATGCTTTCAGTTTGCTGGGTATGCACAGATTTGCATTTACACACAGTAACAAGGCAGTAGGGATGAATAAAATCTCACCACATGGTGAGAGAAGTCACTGAATCTGTTACTTGGTCTTGCTTCCTGCCTGCACCAAAAGTAATACTCATGGACTTAGTACCCTGATTTTGTTTTATAGAACTCACTAGTAAAATACTTTGTGTTGTGCATGGTTTGGAACACCAAGTTATTTGCCTATTGTGTTTTTAGGATTACTGTTATTTTTTAAATAATAGTTCATTTTAGTTTAAATTCAATAGTTCAATTTTGTCTTTTCTCCTATATTTACGTACCATTCGTATTATAAGAATCATTGGGGCAAGGCCATGATTAAACAACCTATCAAAAAGAGCATTTATTAATAACACCCAAAAATTGCATCTGTGCAATGCATTTAAAAACATGCATAGAAATTTAGGGTAAATGCAAAATCAGTAATTAATACATATTTTCAAATGTGACTATAAGTTTAACTTTACAATCTTATCTAGTTTATAAAAGAACAAAGTTTAACTCCTGTTACACTTTCAACTTTCATCAGGTATACTCTGGCAGCTGGGGGGATATGGAAGGGATCATTAAATGCCAGATGAAGGAGATCCCTCATTATGATCTGGGTGTAGATCTAGAGCCCCAGAAAGAGTTAGCCTCCTTCAACAGGCCAACCAAAAGGACATCAGTGGAGAAGTTCAAAGAGATGGTCTTTAGCCATTTGAAGGTCTCAACTGCAAATGCACTACTGTAATCAAATATAGTTATAAAAATGTATTTTAATAAAACAAATGGCAGAAATAAAAAAAAACACTTTAAATATAGCAATCAAATTGACCTTGTGTTTAAAGAGTTTTTACAAAAACTCTTTTAAAAGTAATTATCGCTAAACAACTTTGTATCTAAGATGTTTTGCTTAAAAGCACGTTTTAATTATGCATAATGGGTATTTGTGAATATGTATATGTACACAGAAGGCCTCAGGTTGTTGCAAATAATTATTTTTATGGATTTTATAATTTAATGCCATTTAACCCCTTTTAAATTATTATATGTATGTAAATTGTGTTATTTATGCAGAATAAATTTCTTAGCGCTATAGTTTGAGGCAACCTTAATACTAGAAAAGGTTAAGCTTAAAAAGCTGAGCTAAGTATATTAACTAAATCTCTTCCAGACAATAGCACACCACTGTTACTAAATCATTACAATAATGCTTTTTCCCTTGCAGGCCAAAGTAGGAGAACAAGCCAACTTGCAGAACTTGGTGACCCTTGTGCTTGGAGTTGCTGACAGCAACAAGGATGGCCAGATCTCCCTGTCAGAAGCACATTCGGCTTGGGCTTTACTGCAGCTAAATGAGTTCCTGCTGTCCATTGTGTTGCAGGACAGAGAACACACCCCCAAACTGCTGGGCTTCTGTGGGGACTTGTATGTAATGGAGAAGGTGCCTTATGTGCCACTCTATGGCATCAGCCTGCCCTGGTTGGTTGAACTGTGGATTCCGACCAGCCTACGGCGAAGTATCGACCAATGGGCTGCGCCCTCCTGGCCCCGCAAGGCAAAGATTGCCATCGGCCTGTTTGAGCTCGTTGAGGATGTCTTCCATGGCACATTTGGAAGTTTCCTCATGTGTGACGTTAGTGCTGCAGGGTTCGGTTATACAGAACGCTATGATATAAAGGTGGTAGACGCAAAGCGCATTGTGCCCGAAGCCTCTTTTCAGGAAGTGATGCGTGAAAGGCGGTGCGACGAGGACGATGACTGTGTGTACGGCAGGGACTGCCTTACATCCTGTGACCTCACAAAACACCGCTGCACTACAGAGGTCACACAACCAAATCTGGCTAAAGTGTGTAGCACGCTAAAGGACTACGTTCTCTATGGTGCACCATCAGATATCAAAGACGAACTGGAGAAACAGCTGTACGCTTGCATTGCTCTCAAGGGTGCGACTGAACAGATGGAAATGGAGCACTCCCTGATCCTCAACAACCTCAAAACTCTGCTGTGGAAGAAAATATCCCACACAAAAGACTCCTAATAATGTACACCTAAGTTATTACTCTTCTATACAGAACATATAAGATATACACAGACAGTCTGACTGGCATCTCCCAACCCTCAAATCCTGTAATCTAATTATTCTGATTATTTTTGTGCTGCAGTTTCAGGGTATGCCAACATAGCCTTCATTGCCCCGTGTTTTACATTACTCAGACTTGATTCAATCCCAAATCATAACAGCTTAGGCTGCACAGAGACATTGCCTCTCCTAATGCATGTCCTCCACTGCCAAGAGAAAATGCCAAATTGCTGCTCTTCCTGTGGATCCCTGTTCGGGAAACCAAGACAATCAAACTGTCTGGTGTACAAATGGAAAGATGTTGATTTCAGAAAGAAATTTCAATATTTCCTGTTTTAAACATAAAAGGATCTATAAACAATTTGCATGATTTAAATTTTCTAACTGAATACAATGACTAACATTAAAAATTAATGCTATTTTTTTGCTGCTGTAACTCATTTAGTGTGAAGCATTTAAAATAACAGTGTCTTTATTCAGGATAGAAGCATACGTTTAAATTTTACTTTTAATAACTAATGTAGTCCGTTCCATCAGATTTTAGGTAAATGTACACAAACTCAGTTAACACTTTGCTTTTGTTTTAAATCTATATAGACGTACCCTCGTATACATGAGCTAGGACTCAGGGCCTTGAAACCTTTTAGAAATAGAAGTACACTTCAAACTTTAGTGTAACTGTATCCTTTCAGTTTCACTGAGAGAGTTGTGTTGACTAATAAAGTATTGCCACTGTTTGCAGTTTCCTTTTTTGGGTTTTCTTACAGGTGTTGATATGCATAGGTACACCACTTAAATACAGCATATGAGATGTTTGTATATCAATGAAAGTGTAACCGACACCGATAAATCTTTTTCTGATATATTTATTAGAACAAAGGATTTTTGCACAAACATGAGGAAAGCCAAATCGACCTCTAGTCTTCCTCTGCGGCTTGAGCCCGAAGGAAGCTGGCCTTCTTCTGGGCAACACGGTCTTTCCTCTGTGCCAGTGTGAGCTTGGCACGATTCCATCTGTCAAAAGAGCCAATGAACTTTAAGCAATTTTACCTGAGAAATATACTATTAACTACAGCAATAAATGAAAAAGTAACCCATTTATTAGGCATGTAATGTTTTCCTGACCTGAACTGCAAAACCACAAGTTTAATGTACCAAGTTCGAAGCAAAATCCATTAATGTTTTTGCTATTTTGCTGAGGGAATTCATGCTTGTTCTGGGAAAACTTTCCTAACAGATTGTTTAGATCTAGTAGGTCTTCTAACACAGAATGTCCAAAAATTACCCAAAGTGACTCAGTCCCGGCTTGAAAAATGCTTGCATCAACTGTGCAAATGAAGCACCAACTACAATTTGCTCAGTCTTACAGAGTATCATCATCAAACAGCAAAGCTGAACTTTTGAATTTCAACTAGGAAATTAAACTATGGAACAGAACTAAGAGGGTGTATTGTTTGTCATTAACATCACCAGAGGGTCAAAGACATGAAACAATCAAAGAAATAGTAGTTAAAACATCTGTACCTCTTCTTCTTGACTTCCCGCTTGGGCTTCTTTTCGTGCACTGGGTTCTCCCGGATGCCTGCATGTGCCTTTTTGTACATTTCCTCCATCTGAGGGAGACACACATTAGATTTCACTAAACATGCTACAAGATTAATAATCAGATTACAGTTCACAACATTTGGCCTAGAATAATTATCACGTTTTCTTAAAAGATATTTGCACATTTAAAGTCTTATCGTATATCATGTAAACACGAGGAACTTACTGCATCAGGGTCAACGCCGTTCTTGATGAAGCGAGAGAACTGTTTCTTGTAGGCATCCTCATCCTCCTCCATCAAGTACTTCATGTATTCTGAGACGTTCAGACCCAGAATGTGTTTGCGGTGGACCTCTGCATTGAACTCCTTGCTCTCAGAGTCATAGCCAGGGAAACGCTTGGTGCTGAGGTAAAAATGACAAACTCTTATATTCTCGTCTTAGATTTAAAATGACTTGAGTTCAAACTTGGCTAAAAAAAAAAACTTAACCCCTGAATCTGTTGTTATACAGACTTGTATCGACAAACAATTAATGAACTAAACTCAATCATAATTTTGCTTTAGCCTTTACAGTAAAAAAGTCCCTCTCAGCTCCATCTTGAAACGCATTCACATCAGTCAAGCAAATGAAGGATCAACTACACCTTGCTCCGCACACAAATATATACTATAAGAATCCAAGAACAACCTGCTCTGGCTATTTCAGTAACATTACTGAACTGTTTACAGTAAGAGGGGAGATGTACCTATGGGGAATGGAGAGACCTCCATCCACTGCTCCCTTCAGGGCTCCAAACACCTTGTTGCCAGTGGTGGTTCTGGCCAGACCTGCATCCAGGTAGCAGGTGAAAGCCCCTGGCTGTCCATCAATGCTCTCCACATTAAACTCATCACCGGTGACTTCCACCTGGCCTTCGTACACCTTGTCAAGGCCAAATTTGTTCAGCAGCTGAAATTGTACACATAGTGATCCAGGTAAGACAGCCATTTTTAAAAAATATACATTTTACCATGAATTGTGCTACATGTAATTTTACAAATGACAAAGGCCTCATTTACTACTGGTATAAAAATCCATCTTGGATAGTCAGGTGGACAGACAACAAGCAGACAGCAATAAACAAAACATTGTGATCTGATCACTTAAACCACATTTACATGTGCCTAAATACCATTTGTGGTATGTTGCTGCTGCAGGCAATGTCTGTTTGTAGCCTTTTTTACTGCGCATAAATATGGTTCGTAGTTTTCCTGATAAAGAGTCTCCATGTACTGCAAGTTCTGTTTGCCTTGCATTAAGTCAAGGAATATTAGGAATATATATATATACATATGCCTGGAGAGCAAGAACACGACATTAAGAACCAGAGTAAGCTTTGAATGGAAAGCGTTTCATTTTGTTTTGTGGAACTCACTTGATGCAGCACTTAAATGCTACACATCTTACCAATTCCACAAGCGAAAGTTTAGCAGAGAAAGGATATGCAAAATTAGCACACAATCACACGTATGATCATGTACGTTCAGTTAGTACAGGTGCGCTATAAAAAAAACATAGGAAACAAATCCTAGTTATTGAGCTCCAAGATGGATGTTGGCTCCAGAATTTGATCAGCAAGTTAAAGTTCTACAAATTTGTTTTAGGATTTTTGCTGAAAATTAAACTTACCCTGCGGGCAAGTAGGAGCCCAGTGCAGTAGGCAGCAGCATAATTTGTCAAACCCACGCTGATGCCATACTTGGGTAGCTCATGGGAGTAGGCCGCACACACGATCATGTCACCCTCAATCTTAGCATAGGCGATCTGAAAACAAAAACAGCCTGATCACATGACTGTAGACATGAAAAACAACACTGTAACAAAGTCTTTGGTTTATCCAGCTTAAAAAAATAAAGTGCATATCATCTAAACTTTCCAAAACAATTTTAGACTATGTTGACCAATATGTAAATAGTGTGTCTGGGCAGAAAAGATTACATTTCTACATCTAATACAGAAAAACTTATGACTGACATTTTCTGGGTTTAAACCGTCATGGGACAACAAAACTGTAGGTTTACACCCACCTGACAGATGATGTCCCTGTTGGTGAAGCGGACGATCATCCGGTACTTGGGTGTGTTGTACTTATTCTTGTCTTGAATAACCAGGCGCTTACGGGCAAAGTAATCAGTTTTACCCTCTGGGATGCAAAATAAAGTTAAAAATAAGGCTCCCTTAGGGACGTTATAAGTTAAAACTTTAAAGGTTTGCATTTACCTCTCCTTCTCCTGAACTTCACCTGGTACCTCTTGAAGTAGGCCTTGTTCTTCACTACTTTAACAAATCCCTAAAAGACAAGTTTTAAAAATCACATTTCCAAACATCGACTGCTTCACGGAGGTAAAACTAATGTTCTGCTGCAATATAAACTGAGATGATACGATGGTAAAGGCCTCCAATTAGATGCTCACGTCTGCAAACACAGCACGTTAGCATTAACGTCACATCAAGCTCGTAATGCAAATGCCCGATCATGTTGTTAATACATCTACATGCATTTTGATAATGTGTAAACGTCCGAAAACGATCAATACTACTGTAGGCATTATCTACAGCATGCATCGCTCTCTAAAACTCATGTGGGTAGGGCTTGAAGTCAGCCATAAGGCCACGTTTAAACTCATACCGGATTCGGTTGCCCGAGAAAATCTTAATCCATCCTTTTATTAACTGCCGTAACATTATAACGTAAGGGCACTAAACACATAATTAACCTTTAGGGAACATGATAACAGAATTATTGCGGTGCTGTACTGACCATTTTGCAGACTTTTTAGTCTCCTAAGCCGGAGCCAGGAGTCAACTGTGGAGTTTTGACTCCGCTGCACTGGAAAAAGAAAGAATGATGTGCGCATGCGCTGTAAATAGCGATCGCAGCGAAGCACAGCTATTCAGCTAAAAGAAATGCACAGGGACCTCTGCTGCTTTGGGTGTATAACTGTAGGAGCATAATTAGACGTGCGTGAGAAACACTTAAATGTTATGTGGACAGCTCAAAACAATGTGATCCATAAAATACGCTTTCGGGGTAACATGGAAATAAGCATTATTAAACTCTATCAATCTCTATGACCTGTACTGAGAACTGAAATAACAAACTCAAAGAATGGATATCACATGATTAATCAGTGATTTCATAATAAATGTGAATATTTCATAAAAACCACCAATGGAAACCAAAGGTGTCTTTTATGTTTAAACATTATGCAGCCATTGGCTGGATAAAATGTTTGCTGAATAAAGAGCTTGGGAATCTGCTTTTGTAAGCTATATAATGAGTATGCAGTTAGTTAGTTAGTTTTTTAATTAAATTACAGTGGTTTGATATTAAATATTCAGGCATTCTTTTAACATTAAAATTGAATTGAAATCAAACACTTTGGCTTGATTGTTAGCACATTGTGAATAACACAGTCTGTTGATCATTTGTCGTTTTGGCAATGCTGACAAAACAGTTTTTGACAGCTGAGCTATTGTAGACACTCCTTCACAAGAGAGGAGATCAACACATTACTTGGGGAAAGTAATTCATTTTCTTTGTATCTTAAAATAGATTCCATGTAAAGCTGGATTGCTGCGTCATTGATGCATTATTGAAGAGAGAAAGGCGTGTCCTACATCAGAAAGAAATGAGAATAACGTCAGCTCAACCAGGGAAAACCAGAAAAGTTAGTTGCCTGGGTGCCGTCATCTGCCACCACGGTGCCCGTACTATCTGTCTAGTCATTAACTACATGTAAGTCTGAAAGAAGTCTACATTTTGCAAAAGAGCTAGACATCTGATGGTGAGTTGTTTATTTCATTATTAGGTCTAGTTCTCCTTTTACAAGAGTAGCCTATTGTAATGTGGAGTGTGAAACATGGAGGCAGATAAATAGTCTCAATGGAGCACATACAAGACAATAGTGACACAGACTATCGAAATGATTAAATCCATTTGGGGATGTAGTCACAGATTATTACAACTATTCTGACCTGATGCTTCAAATGCTGTGAAATATAATCTGAATGTTGAACTGTGTTGAATTTAATTCTGTTGTTGTGACTACATCAATATTATTATTTTAATCAATATAATATCAGTATTAGTCGCATATTCTAATAATTTATAAGAAACACATACACGAGGGTCTCATTAATATGACAATCAATATAACTTAGACTACGTTTAATATACTTTAATATTCATATTAGGTTGTCTTTCTGTATACACGAAAATAATGCTATATTGAATCATATTCAACGAAGTTGTCTTATTAAACGGTCTTGTGCACCTTGAAATTGTTAAATGTTAATACTTTCTATTTTTAACATTTTGTTTCATATTTTTGTCACTATATAGCAGGATGTTAACAATGTGTATGTGTTGCCTACTGTTTACAGTAGAGAGCGGTAGAGAGTCAGTAAAGTCCCACAAGCAGCGCATGTGTACGCAAGCGCAGTACTCTTTAGCACAAAGCACAGCCTACCTTGTAGTGGCATGAGAGACTGCTGGAGGAGCTGCAGTAACTGCCCTGGCGTGTGTACACGGCTTAAGCCTCTTTATGGACTGGACTGTTGAAATTCTGCCCTAGTGTAGAAACTGACCGCTGACGTCGGTCTCGAACCCGTAGCGCGCGTGCGCTTGCAAGGTTATGCAACTTTATCTCGCTCCATGGAAAGTTAATATTTAGCTCAAACCCTTGGGATTGAAAAAGGCTTCAAGGTAAACGATTTGAGACTGTTTTTAGCCTGTGTTTGTCTCTGCCTGTTGCAGTAGGAGGATGAATACCGACCAGTGTCCTTTGCTTGCTGGGGTTGTTTTTGTAGTTGTCACTTTAGTTATTAATGGGTCTTGTTTTATCTCATGCATTGCCAACTTCTAACACAACAATACTAAAACACGAGTAATCCACTGTCAGTTTGGGGACTCTTTAAACCAGTCCGATTATTGCAGGTTGAGGTGTAGACTGTCCGTTAGCCACCACTGCTAACTACTTTAGCCTTGTAAGAAACATCTGAAAGCGGTTTAACACTAGTCAACATGTATTCATGGTATAATTCAATATATTGTCATACAGGCTATATAGGTATTACCTGCCATATGTTGCCAGGTTTTCATTGTTATAATGTGATTTACGGTTTTAAATACATAAGGAACGACTTGTGAGGTCGGAGGGTCGTTTTCCAGGAGATATTTAATTAGAAACAGACTTGCAGTATTAGCTGTTTCAATGTTATCATATTGAGTTTATTAATAGGTCCACGTGTGCAAGCAACATATACACGACAGTCTCAGGTCATCGGAGGTTACCGCAAGTGCATGGGATCAAAATATTGTCATAAAACACAGTGCCACGTTTAGATGTCAAAGGGTGGGGTGAGACCCACGCAGCACGTATTGATCAGAGAAAACCACTGGAGTGTGGTCGAGTCAATACGAATCCATTGAGTTTTTATGGTGTATCAGAGAGCAAGTTAACAGAATTGACAGATAACGCAAATACTGTACAAACCACAAGCTATACAGCTTGGGTGTTTTCCCACTTTAGTATGTTGCCTTACTTGCTTTGCCCTTACATTATTTCATCCAGAAGGTTTGGGGATTTTGTGTGTTACCACTTTTAGTTGAATGGGTATGCCAGTAAATCAGTACAATTGTGCTTGGAATTGTGTAATAACTTTAACATTATGACAGATATTTAGAATGAGAGAACCTGTAGCTAATTGAACCTATAGCTAATTAAAGCCTATGTTAACAAAATATTAGAAGTTGAATACTGTGGACATAAAGGCTGTGCCTTTATACAGCAGTACAATACCTTGTTCAAAGGCCTTAGAAATACAACTTTCAACTTTTTCAGATATTTTTCTTCCCTCCATGCAGCTTACTATCTTTAGTAGTTACATTTTCAAGATGCTTTAAAGCAATCCAGGAGGTGTCTCAGGACAACAACTTGCTCCAGTTCAAATTCTCACCTGCTATACCCCTCAGCTTCATTTTTTGACTCTATCAAGGTCTATAGAACCACGGGTGACACGTGAACCACTGGCTTTGCAGTGATTACATCTGATCCCTTCTGATTGCCGCTGATCCACTTTAGTTGCAAGCCCATCCTTTTTACTCTGTGTGCACCAAACTGTATTACTTCAAATGCAGATTCAGGAAATGGATTGTAGTATGACCTGAGGTATGCATGACAGTCATATGATAAGATTTGCCTGACTGATAAAGTTGTATGTGGCTTTATGGTAGTGTACTGCTTAATATCTTTAGCATAACTTAAAACGTGTATCTGTTTTTTAGGAATGCTAATGCTTGATGTTGTGATCCAAGTTATTCTCTGACTCAAGGCTGTGATATTGGGGGCAGATTTTGTAAAGGTGACAAGCTTGTGGGATGTACAGCTTTGGTTTGACGCTTGAGATTATTACCAAAGCATGCAAGCTAGGGAGATCTTAGAAGTACTTGCCTGTACTTGCCTTCTAGATCCTTTGTTTCTTAAAGGGGGTATTTTTTGCCTGACCTTTGAAGTTAAATTTTCCCTTTGACATTAAAGCAGCGTTGATTAGCTTTGTTTGGGATTGTTTATTGTAGTACTTGTGTTGTCAAAGATATCAAGATTTCGATAAATATCAATGCTGAAATATATGGAACAGTACCATTACTCATTTTTCAGAAGTGTCGCTACACTGATAGCAGTCTAGCTGTGGTGTTGTCCATCTCTCCCTTCTGTCCAAGAGTGAGTTGACACAGCACAGGTGACCGCAGTGCCTGTCTCGTCTCATTTGCTCTGGTTAAATAGCATTAGTGAAATGTGTGTGGGGCCGCAACCAGCTTTGGTTGAAAAAGAACACAGCAGAAGTGCTGTCTGCAACTATTTTAGATTTGAGGCAAATGAACACAGAAAGGTAAAAGTCACAAGCATGCCAATATGCAAGCGTTGTTCCAAAGCAGTACTAACAAAAGGTGCTATTGCCACTAATTTAGCAAAGCACCTGAAAGACAGACACCCAGACCAATATAAAGAGTTTTGAGAGGCATTTTAACATTACTGAAATACTAACCAAGATGGCCCAGTATTGTTACGGGTATGTTTTCACATGTGTGCATTGATCAATGAATATATGTGAATCCAAAATTAAAATCTGTTCTTCATATATATGTTATTGTATTAACCAACATTAATGAACAATGAGCAGTACATTTGTTACAGTATTTATTCAACTTTGATAACATTAGTTAATAAAAATACAAAGGTACATGTTAGTTCTTCGAATTTAACATATTAACAGATATAACTTTGGATTTTAATTAGTAAATGTATTAGTAAATGTTTAAAGTAACATTTAACTATGATTAATACATGTTTTAGAAATAGTTTTTCATTGTTAATTCATGTGTTAATGTTAACAAATGTCTATTGCCATTAACTTAAGCACTTTATTGTCAGAGCCTCTGAAACAAGTGCACTACCACATAGTGATATATTTATCTATAAATTTAAGGAAAAAAACTACAATTTTACACCCCTAACGTCATAGGAGTTTTTTTCCTGTGGTATCGAAAATGGTATTGAATATCGGTATTTTTCAAGGTACCGTATCAAAGTTAGAAATTCCAGTATCGTGACAACACTGGTACTTACATGAACCAGTTATGTTGGCACTCTGCTCCAATTCACTTAATTTGTCACATTAAATAGATGATCCCCTACAAGAATGTTTAGGTCTGTGTGGCTTGATCACTCATCTCTTACTCTCACTAGTTCTATATCTCTGTTCTTTCTTTCTTACTTCAGCCAAAGACAACTTGTGTTTGCTTTGCAGGCTGACATTATTGCAGTTCTCCGTTTTCAAGACTATCTTGTCATCTAAGACTGCATGGCGGAGGGAGTTTCTAAGCAGTATAATTTGAGTCAGGCAGTAGCCCACAGATTGAATGCGCAAGCTTGGCACAAACAAAGCAGCAGCCTCTCTTGCAGCGAAGTGCTGACCATTGAAAGATAGAGGAAAGATATAATTTAACAAAAATAAATCTGCTTAGTCTACAAGGTGTACTGAAGCCCGGATTGGTAGGTCAGGTCTAGTTGATGTATTCTAGTTGGTGTACTCTTCTCACATGCATAGAAAATGACTGTCATGGGCTAATAGGAGCTATGTGTACTCTTTGTTTCTTTAAACCAATGGCATAAGAACGAAACCTCGGTTTTTGCACTGGGGTAGCCTACTGTGTTGCCAGGTACCACTGTGTATACATATAACTAGAGAAAGTATTTCATTTTTTAAAAATAATTTCGAGACAAGCAGGAAAAAAATGTGGTTGGATTAGCACTTTACAAAAATATAGAAAGGCCATCTATTGCAACAGACACTTTTACATTTATTTACATGTAAACGTTTCATTCAGAATATGTGGTCAGAATTTGTGCCTACATAGTCATTGGGTCCAGTGCTGTCATGTTATGCTGTGTCTATGTTGACAGGCCTTTTCTTCGTTCACTTCGTTCAGTATTCAAATGCATTGTTGCCCATGTCACTGTCCCTGTTAGACAAACAATGAAGAAAACTAGAACTGTGGCCTTGATTTATGCATACTGTTGCAAGATGAAATCTCTGGATAAGACACCACCTGTGAGACAGGCTCCAGCTACAGGCCCATACAGAGTGTCATTAAACTGCTTTCTGAAGTCCTTAAAGTGTGCTTGTAAATCAGTGGTTTAGTGTTACACAATGCGGAAGCAAGCCATCTGGCTTGGGATGTCCATAGACAATACATAAAAAGTGTTCATTGCCATTTGTCAGGCTTATTCTTAAAGAAATAATATGGGATAAATGCAACTTAAGCTATATTCACAACATCCTTGGCATGGTGTTTTTCATTACAGAACTAAACATGACATTTTCAGTGCTTAGTTAAAAAGTGTCGTGTGTAATTTCCACTAGTGTCACAAATATAGCAATACAAGAATGACAGTAGTTCTCAAACAGGTATCCTTAAAAACTCCCCGTCTTCCAGTTGGTTTGACATTCCGCACCAAACTCTGCTATTGGTTGACCCAGTATTGCAGTCTGCTGAAACAAACAGCAATGTTTTGATAGCACCACAATATTTACATATTTCAAGGGAATAATCCTACGAATGTCTTACATAGAGTTCTGCACATTAAGCTGTGTCAGTAAGTATTGAAAAATACAAATCAATACAATCCCTTTTTAATCTGTGTTCACCAAAACTGTCCTGTTACAACTTAAACCTGGTAAAACTAGATCACTCTGCCCAAATGCAAATCGCTGTCATTGTAAATGGTCCTTTAATAGCCTGCCACTTTAGTGTAACAAACTAATTATATAGGTTGGACTTGTCTTGTTAAATACTTAAACCTTTTGCTCATCACACATTTTCCCCTTTGTACTAAACAGGTGTTACAAATGATAAATCGCTGTTTTCCAAAGCAACCCCATGCACTGTTTGTTGGTTGTTGTCTTAAAGCGCTCTGTATCTGTGTTGTCTGGCAGCATGTTGGCTCCCCTGTCGACTGTTTGGACAGCTGAAGCAAAATCTTTAAAAAACAGTGGGTGACACAGAGCTTTGGCTAGTGATATGTCTGACTCCTACTTGCTTGGTTTAAATAATTAACCTGGAGTCAGACTCATACCTTTCTGTTTGTTTACAGTGATGTGTTTGGTTATTGTGACTGGGTATTGTGATCAGGGAAAGAAACTGACAAATGTCGCAGAGTGTCAGATGCAGGTACATTTTCTACTTGGCTAGTGAATTTGAAGGTGTTACCCACCAGAAGTGTACTTTAGTAACTATTTGTGTCAAACTGTCTTTTTTCTTATGTCAACTGATTGAGATAAACAAAGTGCTTTACACATAATAGGCCCCCCCAGGCCACCTAACTTGGCTTTAATAATGATCCCATTTGTTTGGCTTGCATTGGTTATTAAACCAGTTTTTTTAACCACTAGCATTTGTTATAGTTGGTTAATAGTGCTTTACCATCTACCATCAGAATGTTTCTCACCTTTTATCACATTTATCTGCCTTTAACATTTTAAAGGAAAGCTCAGGATATAATTTGACATTAGTGAAAGTGACGTTTAAATAAATTGACACTGCTTGTTACTTTGACCAGTTTGTAACTTTGATTGTTAAACACAAGTCTAGACTTTCTGACTCAGTCTGTTATTTTCCCTCTGGTCATTAGGATTTATCACACAGCTCATTGTTTCCATTACAACTAAATTGTGCAATCATATGGCCTATGCACAGCTGAAGGGAATCACCCTGTGCAGCTTCTACACAAGCAAGGTCAGCTTAGGGACATAGCACCAAAAGCACTGATCATAGCCTCTATTTCCTGTTTTTCTATGCAACACAGGATCTCTGCCAGCATGCATGTTTGGGGCACTGCAGTTTTGGAAACAAATTGGCATGAAACCTGACCCTATTATTTTTGGACACTGTTTTCAATATGAACACTGTCCTGACTGCCTCGTCCTCTGGCTGGCCAGTTTAATGGGTTGCTGGAAAACATTGTGTTGACTTCAGCATGTTCAAAGGTCTGTATTTTTTCCTTCTAAACCCTGAGCAGTGTGGATAAAAAATGCATGCACATCACTTTATTGTTCTGCTTTCAGGATGAGACATGGTTTGGCTGGTCAGGGTCTGTTATTAACATTAGCCCAGCAAGTCACTGTTACCTAGAATGCGGTTATGATTTGGTCATAGAGGCTATTTATACAGGATGTCTTCTTGCATTCAAAAACATTGCGATATAGTGTAAAGGAATGAAGCAAAACATAAGTGTCATGAGGTCTTTACCTTTGACACTATGTCTTAAAAACAGTGTCTATGGCACAAGATGCTAAAAAAACAATCATATGTAAATTAGGCCTCTTAGAGTTCTGAGTCATGCAGATAAATTAGCTTGGTCTGATCACAGAATTGTTTATATATTAAGCTGTAACTTAACACTTACTGCATGTTTAAAGCTACCTTTGCTTTGAACAATGTGACTTAATGACTATTAATATCTTATATAACTTACTGAAATGGTTGCTTTCTTTTGCAGTATCTAGATTGTGCAAGGCCACTGCACAAGTTTCGAGTTCTGTTTTTCACAACGTCTTTTCAGAGAGATGATTTTCTTCAAACTAATGTCATTGAGAACATAGAGATGCGTTGCCTTACATTTGTCTTTTTCCTGTTTTTGTAATTAACAGTGAATAGCTCCACTACATGAACACTTTTTCTGTTGTTTTACCTTGTTTAGCATACATAGCCCAGTGCCTCTGCATAAATCATTTGGGAGGTCAGAGGAAAGGAAGTGATATAGTTCTGTTTACAAACAAATGCTGCTCTTCTCTGTCTATGAAAGTGGTAGCTACCTGAGAGGCTAAGGTGGGCCTACTTAAATGATCTGTTTGTTAGTTCCAGCATTGACTCACTTCTCGGACAGTGCCAGCATTCTCTGAAAATCTTACCTCAGCTGATAGAGAGTGACATTATTGTGTAATAGTACAGTATTGAAGTTATATCCGTGCATGATCATTAAAAGACTTTCTTATTGGTGGATCTTATTGGAAATTCTTATTGGTGGATCGACAGGCAAGTGTATGTTTCTGTTTTTGTGGAACCGAGCAGCTTGCATTTGCATGTGTGTGCAGCTTCTCATGCACAAACAGCTGTGGAAATGTGACATAGCAGTGTCCAGGTACAGCTAAAGACATGAAAGTAATGAGGTTTTAAAAGGATAACAGACTGCAGATCTGCCCTGCAGCAAAACAAATAAACTGAAGCTAAAAAGTTAAAAAGAGTTTGACCTCACTTTATCTTGTCACAAAAGTTGAATTTTTTAAAAAGTTTTGTTTCTTGACCTTTGATTAAATAGCAATTAGTACACTTAACACCTAATAGGATCTGTATTTATTCTTAATAATACACCATGGTCTGAAATTTAGCACAGGATCGCACACATTTTTTTCGTATTTATATTTACATTTATGTATTTGGCAGACACTTCTATCGAAAGCGACTTACAGTGCATTCACGATTATACAACTTATTATGTGTGTTCCCTGGGAATTGAACTCACGAATCATTACTCTCTCTAATCTATTTTAATAGGAAGTTTGATTACTTTGTGCAGTGTGAGCTTTTGAGTTTGGATGGAACTAGTGCCCTAGGAACGTATTAACCAGTATCCCATGAGAAGTAGTGCTACTATATTAAATATTAAGTCCATGCTTATATTCAATACAATAGCCTGAATTTATGTTTAATATTTGAACAGTGCTGTTTAGAAGTTCTAGATTATTTGAATTTGAAGTAAATATTTTGTCTATTTTTGCTCCAACAACAAAGTTACGAACAGATCCAGTATTAACTGAGCAAAAACTTTCAAAGCCTTTTTAAGTTTAAAAAAACTCAGACATACTTAGTTAATCCTTGCTCCTTCATTCATGTCTGCACTTTGCCCTGTTGTTCCTGTCTATGCCCCGCCTCTTCTCTCTGTGTTATTCTTTTGACTACAGCACTGTCTAAGAAAGGATATTCCAAACCCTGACATCTTTAAGTCATTTCTAGGGAATACCATATCTTTTGATAACGAATGGTATAGCATTTTGTTTTTCTATGAAACCACAAAACCCATGTATGCATGCATGTGGTCATAATTTGTCAGAAATGGAGGTCGCGAGAGGAAACGTAAGCTGTACAATAGAAGATTCAGAGAAGTGCTTTATGCAAATGAGAAAAGCTGCTTTGTTGTGCAGAGACAGACTTCCCCTGGGTTTATCATTACAGCTCACTTATGTGGCAAAGCTCAGCGCAGTAAGCAGGAAAAGGGCTTTTTTTCTGTCAGGTGAATTCCAGCGCATGATTTAGTATCACTGCAGCTGTAAATGACTGACATCACTGCTTCAACACAGCTGTCTGTCAACGTGACTTAGGAATCTACAAAACTACTCATTTATTTTTTAATCATCTGAGGGAACTTTTAAAGACAGGATACTTTAAAAGAATTTGTGATTTAGTGGTTATTTCTCTTTGTGTGGAATTGGCGTATGAGGGGACTTCTGTGATGCCTTAGGTAAGAGGAAAGTCCACTTATGACATCCTTCCATTTCTGAATGAAGGAAATCATTACTTTTACAGTAAATAAAGAACCTTAATATTTAAAAAAAACATGAGGGATTTCAGTCATGATCTATTTGGAAAAGGGTTTGTGCCGTTCTAATGTTATTATGCTCTGACCTGGTGTTGCCAGATGTCTCTGTACTTTCAACTGGAATATTTTTGCTTTGCGCTTTTTATAATTTCCTTTGCTTTGAGGGGTTGTCTGTGATTCAGAATGAGTCATTTGTGATCTCTTATCTTTAGCTGGAAAGTACACAACCACCTCAAACATTCCCTTAGCCTAAGCCTTAAAGATGTTGCCTTTGAAAATATAAAGTGATATGTGTCATCCAGTTCAAATCCTCATGTACACACCTTACAAACGACCTAGTAAAGCATTCTGTTCCTGTAACTGTAAGGAATAAGTGTCTCATAAAACACTTACACAGCAGTTTAAAGACTCAAAGTGTTTCAAAGAGGAAACCAAACAATCTTGGCCAGATTTTTTGCAGAGAAATTTCTTTTCTCTCTTCTAAAGATAATTTTTGTATGATGATTGATTAGATTTTATCAGTCCTGTGTTTTGTGGCAGACAAAAAATGATTTTTGAAAGTACTTCATCATTTGTTCTCGCCCTGGAAAAAAATGTGCTGAGCCCTTTACTGACCAATTTATGAAGTTATGGAAAGATGATCATAAATTAGTTTTATTTAAAGCTTTGGTGTGTCCTATCAGCAAGCCTTATATTACCACAATGCTTGTTTGTTAGTTCTTAATACTTTGAGCGGTGCTGTTATAAAATATATATAGCTTTTATATGAGCTTTTTTAAATGCAGCAAATAAAGCTTTGAATATAAAAATGCACTGTACCATACTGTACAGCACCATACTCTCCAAACCAGTGTGCTTGTTTGCGGTAATATACGGTAATATACTATGCCACATTCAAATCGTAATAGTCTGCATGCTAATTATTTGGGAAATATTATAATCATTGACGGGAATTTTTTCATACACAAGAACGCTTGTGAGTGTAATTTACCTAAAGCCGTTAAAGCACCCTATTGATACAGCTAAAACACGTTCATTTTAACGAGAACCTTGATTAATAAATTGCCTCAGTTAGATTTTTTTTAATTGATATGTAACACACATTTACACAATTGTTTCTGAGCTTATCCAGGATTGTAAGATGCAATGTACACAGCTGTTGACATGACACTGGCTAAGAGTGGCCTGTAACTGTTGGGATAACATTTGCAAGATTTAATTGTCCTATCTTCGAACATCATTTGTTTTTTATAATACATTATCATGTGCCTTTTGTTACAGCACATAATGTATTAGATTTTTTGTGGTTTATCCACAACGTATGTTGAGTGATTATAAAATAAAAAACCGAAAAGTGTTAAATATGGTCTACTGAGAAGAGGCTTATCCTTAAAACTATGTTTATATATGTTAAAACTATATTGTTTTGTGTGACACATTGTATGTGTGTCGAAATAGACAATCTGTTTAAAAAGATTACTAATTTCCCATACTTAGTTTATTGAAATCAAACCTAATCAAAATAATTAAGTATTAAGGTACTACAGACTGTGCTATATTTTGTAGCTGAAAGGTTCATGGCTGAAAGGTGTTGCAGCAATCTGTTCAGACATGACTATATTTACAATATGGCATAGCTTTTTGAGTGTCTTGTTTTTTTAACAATGTTAGTTTTTAATAGTAACCTATTATTGAAACCATTTTTGGGGGGTTATGGTACACATGCTTGATGTCTTTGGATATAGTTCAACCATTTAATTAAACTTTTTTTTTTCACAGGTGGCGACAGACAGGGTAACGGGCAAGCTGAGTTCGACTCTTTCATGGGTAAAGAACTCTGTGTCGCATACCGTGAGTCAGATGGCTAGTCAGGTGGCCACGCCTTCTACTTTGCACACCACTGCGGCTTCGTCAACTACCTCGTTGTCGTCGCCCTCCTCGGCCTCCCCAACCCAGCTCAGCCCAGATGATGTGGAGTTATTGGCCAAACTAGAGGAGCAAAACAGGTAAAAGCTAGAGGTGTTATGTCCAGTCTTCAGAATACAAAAACAATATTGTAACAAACTGCTGACTCCATGCTGCCCTTTAAAATAATTTGAGGGAAAACCTGACTGGCTTTTTGGGAGCACTGTTTGGTCACATTTGCTGTTGAATTCATTCACATGCAAAGATTTTACACATGTCTTGAATCTTTGATGCAAGGTAATTTTGATAGATAAATGGAGTGTTTATGGCTTTCAGCATTCTTTTACGCTGAACATCAGGAAGTTCTTCAGCCTTTTACTTAAGAAAGTGCTTTAATTATTTGCATTTTTTTATTTGGGTTTTAAACTTGGAGGCAGTTTCCTTTTACAGTATGTTCACTCTTGTGTTGTGGAGCGCAAGGCTTGTCTACATTCTGTGATAGTGTGGTCCAAATTTAGATTGCACTTTAGTGTAGTGTTTTGTCAAGAGTGTTGACATGATGTTAACACAGTTTAAGCCTGCTAGGGTGGCTGTGTTGTGTTCTCAGACAAGTGATGGCACGGTACTTTTCCAAATATAGATCCTGTAAGTGCTGAAGGTCTGTGCTGTGTCTGTCACTTTTAATGCATATCTCCTTATGCCAGTTTTCCAGCTGTAATCTACAGAGCCTTCACGTGTTAACTTGCACACACATGTGGGAATTGTGCCTGCATGAACACACCTGTTTGTGAAGATTGTGCCATGTGCATGAGTTTTTTTTTTGTGCATTTAGGGAACAGTGTTTATGTGATGATGGAAGTGGTAAAAAAAAGTAAACGGTGTAATAACTGTAAATATTTATTTTGTACAATTAATCTTACTTAATTAAATAAATTGAAGTTTTGCCTTTAATGACAGCTCTTTTGAAAAGTAACTTAAGCTAAGCATATTCTATTAAGTTTTAAACAGACAAGTGGACACTGTTTGCATAATTTCAGACCAGAGTATGTGAGTCATTGTGTGAGTCTATTTTAGGATGAAAAGCAAGTTTTCAAAGTGTTTTCCCACAGACAAATCACATGGTGATATTAAATAGCACTTTGCTTGTGGGGTATTGCTTAATTACACTGCTTTATTGACCTAATACTCTATTAAAGACAATCAGAGAATTACTATGTAAATCTATGAAATGCTCCACATCTTAATTACTATATTCATTTTTTATTGTGAACCACAGTGTTTTAGTGACGGGTCAGAGCTCAAACTCTCACTGCTTTGTAATGCTTCGGATACATTTTGGGTACGTAGTAATACTGCATATTTCTCACAGGTCCAACAGCATGTAATATGGTCTAGGAAAACATTGTTTTGTTTTAAGCACAGCAGCTTTGCAGGTTTGCATAGCACACTGAGGAAGAAAGATGGAAAGTGATGTGTATAGTGATGTTTTTTCCATCATATAATTCACATTTTATTTAGTCAGTGTTTTGCCGTGGTTTGACCTGTGACCTTTAATAAATAGCAGCATGGCTGTGGTGCACATCGCTGACCTCTGACACCAGCGTTTATCAGGACAGCTGGGGGCCACAGAGCCGACTAACAATGCCCAATCACCTGCTGTCCCCCACAGTACTCATACCATTAGAGTAATGCTGTCTGGCACATGTCAGACTGTGTGTGTCCTCACACACTGACAGCTTCCGAGAGCTTCAGACGGCTCTCGGGATTGTCATAATACCTAGATTTCATGCAGTTATTTGAGACTGATAGGAAGGCAGTGTGAAACAGAAGATCTTACCCCAGGGTTTAAACCCCCCACTGCTGTGGGAGCCCTTGTTCAATGACCTTGAATTAACTTAGGATAGTTGTCAGGCTAAGCAATTTAAAATAAATTGGTAAAATGACAGTTTGCAGTACTTGTGTTACACAGACATACAGATCATCACATTACACAGCAAAACAAAATTCTCTAATTTTTGTATCTAAACAATTTAAACAAGATGAAGCAAAATTTTGTAACACTAACTTGTTTTCAGGTATTATATATTGAATAATGTTTAATTTAGCTTTAGGTCATGTACATTTATCTTAATGATGTTTGTATTTGTTTTTGTGGAAAACAAGACAAAATACTAATTAACTTTTAGGCTATTTGCCACAGTAGATACAGATAGGAAAGTAGAAGGAACAAGGCTTTTATTTGATCAAAAGCATGCAGCAGCAGTGGCTATAGTATCATGTGCAACCACCTGATTTCCAGGCTGTTTTTTTAAATGTAAATGGGGAAGTTGACCTTTTCTCGAGATTTAGTTTGAATTTGTGTTGGCAGATCAAAGCTCCTCCCACTTTCTCATGAATTATTAATAAGGTGTGGAGTGCAGCTCCATTTAGTGATGGCTATTCAGTTCACGTTTGCTCTAATCTCTCTGTTTTTGGTATCACAGACTGGTTTCAGTATTAGAACGGAATCAGAGTGAATTCAGGCGAGTGCAACACCCACACAGTGTTCTCTCTGCAGCATAGAAAGTAGGGCAGCCGCTTAGAGATCTGTGGAGCATTTGAAGCTCTGATTTTTCACATGTGGGCATATGGGCTTCTATAACCACTGCAAAAACAGGGAACAGAGTGCCACTAATGGGAAATTCTAGTATTATGGATGAGACATTTGCTGTCAAACATGAAGGTATTTAGCACCAAAGAAGGTGCTAATTACCTGTATATCAAACCATTTGTATGTAAAAAAAAACAAAAAAAAACCCTGGATATAGAATCTTAATATCAGAAAATTGTCAGTCCAGACAAGTTTTTTTCCATTTTAGATACAGAATTTATCTTAAGCTGTGGAAAAAAGATGACTTAAAAAGATGACTTTCACTTCGCATTGGTATTCATTTAGACTGCACAACTATTTAAATTAAAACAGAAAACCAATTTAGTTTTGCACGTCTTCATTCACTACCGTTTTAGTGACGGATGAGTCCAGCTCATGATGTGCTGCAGCAATACAAATTGATAAATGTTTATTTTTATTATGAAACGTTAATCCTTTTACATATTTTCATGCCAATCATGCTGTATATCAAAGAAATGGTCAGCAATCAGAGGTTTGTGACTATCCCATTGTGTTCAAGTCCTATTAAAGAAAGACCATTGGTTTATCATGAACATTAGTTAGATTAGCACAAAAAGTGTCTACTTATTTAAATAGATTTGAACCCTTCACTGACTGGGACTCGAGGTCAAGGGCCTTTGTACTTTACAGATAAGCTGTGTATGTGTGTGTATGCGGGTTCAAGGGAAAGAGAGTGGGGTGAGACAGAGCTGTGAGAGAGGGTGGGAAAGAAGGATCTTGCCTCACTTTTCACAGATACACGTTACCATTCAGGATTACTTGGAGGAATCCAAAGAAAGACATGTGGAATGAGCTTCCCGTGGTGAGCAGCTTCACAGTAATACCTTTGATCATTTCTCTATCACACTACACAGCAGTTGTAGCGGAGATGAGATCTGCAGCCAGACACGGTTTTTTAAACACAATCTTTTTTGCTGCCTGTGTTGTTTACTGTTTGTCTGTGCCTTTAATTAATTGGTAGAACAGGTACTTTGCGTTCTGTCTGCTTTCACACTGTGAAATCATTTGTGCGGGGGAACATGCAGTGTTTGTGTCCTGTACGAAAATCCATGTTGCAATTTAACCAGCAGTAAATCATTAACAGGGGCAATGACTGCAATACAAATGCATTTTGCCTTAAATGTTTAATAGATCAAATAGGTCTAGCCGACTTTTAGCATGTGGTTACTTCTAACATTTAATATTATTGAAGTAGATTATTTGTTACTTTAATATCATTTATGTCTGTGCGTATGGTAGCCTGGGGTGAGTTTAAAGATTTCTTTGTTTTCCCAGTGTAATCTTTTGACCTTTGGATTTTTTGGTTTATGAGTAAATACCCTTAAGAAAGTGGATGTCTGGGCCACAGTGCAGTGGAAACATATAGTCACAATTGAGCTGTGGCGCTTACACGGGAGATGCAGGTTTATGCCCAGCCAGCAACCGGTCCTGTTGCTGTCCCACCCCCACCCTACCTTTCTGCCCAATATTAAACCCCCCCCAAAAAAAGGTGTGCTCAAAGGACTTAATTTATACAGTTCAAGCCTCCTTTTGTTTGACTTTAGCATAAGAAGATTTGTTATTGATATAGGGTGGATTCATAGTTTGCCTTCAGTCACTACTTATTCTTGTCCTGTTAGAGATTTGTTGGTTATCAAATGTCTCTGTAGAATTGCACTTTTATTTGTATTGGGTAGAAGATTGATTCTTTATAAGGTCAGAAAGTAGTCATTGTTTGAGTCATTGTTTGAGTAGTAGAACAGCTTGACGTTTCAGCTGAAAGATTTGGTATCCTGGTGGGTCTGATGTGATTCATGTGGTCACTTTAAAACTGGTGACTAAGGCAACCAAAACCAACTGGATTACATTGCCGTGTATCCCTGTGCAACTCATGCCTGGAATTTAAAGTAACCTTAAATATATTTAAAATTCAGTTGAATGATTGGGTTAAAAAGTCATGTATTAGATGGGTTCGGTCTACAACAAAAAAATTAACTGAGACGACTCTTTCCGCCTGTCTCTGCCCTCCTACCATCAGTAATGCATTCAGTGTCCCATTATGAAAACAGCCCCTCAGCTGTGAACCCTATGACTCCCTCTCACTGCCTTTCACCCCAGACAACCGTGGCCCCCTTGTGTGACCCAAATGCGGCTGTAACTGGATCCAGCTTGGAGCCTTGGATGATGTCATCTAGTGCTGCCTTTAGAGGCCCAGGCCCCTTTCTTTTTCCAAGATCAGGTTTCCATGGCATTGTGTCTGTGCTGTCAGCTCTTAAATGTTGAGGTTATTCTAGAACATTGCATGCCTTTCTTTCAGCTGATCCAGGGCCAGTATCACAATAAGAGCACCTTCCCACTGTTTCTTATGGAGACGGTTTATTTTAACTTGTAGTGTGGGTTTAATAACATTTTTGGAGAGTTTCATGGCTTGCTATTAGTGGCAGAAAGATATAGTCTGTTTTTGGGTTTCTGTTTCACTGTTGTTTTTTATTATGTTCAGATGCTTATGTGACCAGCCTGGCTAAGGGAAATGTTTTGCATCAGATATGCTGGGCAGTCTTAAATTGGCTTTTCCATCTATAACTGTCTGTCATAACATTATGAAACTAAAACAGTCATTTGGCAAGCTTTTCATAACAGTATTCAATTGCTCATTTTAAATACATTAAGTTCACTCCAGGGTTGCTGTCAACATCAACGCTAAGTATTTCTCTGTGATCTGACGGCGGTTGTTTTAAATTGTTTAGACTGTATTAGTGGCTGGAACAGAAAAATCTCTTTGGAGACAAATGGTCCGAGTACAAGCCACCCAATTTGTCTTTCCATGAAGGGAAAGTTTTATAGCTGTTTTGCCAACATTTATATTTTCTGTCCTATTAAAGATGCCATATACCCACATATAGGCCTGTTGTGAGCTAGCATTTATCGTTTGTTCAAATCAATCTCCATTTGTTTTGGATTTGTGTCCAAAAGCAAAAGCTGCCCAAAGCAACTTTTGTGTCAACATATTTGGAAGTCACTGCCCTTGCTTGCTAACAATTACATCACCAATGTTGCTCCGTAGAATAGGCGGAAGTCTGTTTTCTCTTTGACATCATGCCCTCATTCTCTGCCTGAAAACCTGTTAGTCATTCGGTTTACGGACAATGAACCTTGAATTAATTCCCTAACACTGAATAGATTGTTCTTTGACTCAACACATTACTTGATTCTCTTATCATTATCCGTACACCAGGTCTTGCATTCATATGACTTCCTTACAGGAAATGCTTGTTTTGCCTTTACACTGCATCACTATTCTATTGATGTAGTTCTTAAATCACTTTTTCAATTTCTGTTATGTTTCTTTCGAAGCACACCCACAGATTTTTGTTTACTCTAAAAATGACTATATGGTTTTCTTTCCAGGTTGTTGGAGACAGACAGTAAGTCTTTACGCTCTGTAAATGGCTCTCGGAGGAACAGTGGCTCCTCATTGGTGTCCAGTTCATCAGCCTCCTCCAACTTATCACACTTGGAAGAGGATTCGTGGATTCTGTGGGGACGAATTGTCAACGAGTGGGAAGATGTGCGGAAGAAGAAGGAAAAGCAGCTGAAGGTAAGAAGACACATGATACATCAAGCAATGGGTACAAAGCAGTTGCTATATATTAATAAACATATGGAACTTCAACTACCATGCAGTTACAGTATATGATCAAAATAGAACACAATACTTTTTATTGATCCTTATAGGGCGAATTTAAAACAAAGCTGTAGCAACATCAAACATAAGGCCCAAGTATACAGATGTATGGCAACACCGGAGCAGAGAGGGTTATAAAATCCTAATGTAAATGTGAGTGAATTAAGTGATAAAGCTACTTAGTCTATAAGTAAAACTCTATGGTATGCAATGCATAGTTTGCACAGCTTAATTATGAGCCTAGCATGTGTTATGGATAACAAGGTTCAGAAATCCTTGAGTTTAAAGTCTGAGATTTGCAGTTAACAATTAGTTAACAGAAGAAATACCAAGGGTAATATTTGAGGTGCTATATTAGTCTCATGACAATAAAAACTGGAATCGAATTGATCATGTTCTTTTTGGAAATAAAAGATTAGTGGTCTCTAAAAACAGAGTAATTATCAGAACTCAAAACTTTCTTCACAGTTAAAAAACCCAAAACCAAACCAAATATGTTATGATCCTTATTAAAATGTTCTAAGCGTTTTAATTACAAATCGAGTCCTACTGTCAGCCTTTCCATTTCTAAGGCATTCCTTTGCTCACACGGAAGCTTAGACCTTCTTGAATAGTCTCCACTTCTACATCTGAATTTATTATTCTGCAGTGTGTTTTGCATACCTCACTCTCACAGTAACCAAGAAAAGATGGGAAAAGACAAAATGATACAAACCTCCGCTATATAATTATATTACCGCACCCACTTATGCAAATTTCAGAAAGCTGTGTACAACATTGTCAGTTTCTCACAAAAACACACTGCGTTCAGTCAGACAAAGAATACAAAGTTTAGCGTGGTGTGTGTGTGGCATGTGTTACTGTATGGCCCCTTAGGAGCCATGGGGGGATGTCTTCTGGCCAAGCAGGAACAGAAGGCTTTTGTAAAGGTTTGTTTTTTAACAAAGGCAATCTCTAGCACACACCAGAGTGCCTTTGAAGAATATCAGTACTGAAATTGTGTGTAGGTGGACTCTTGTCTCAGACCCAGCAATGACCAGCTGTGGAAGTCAGCAGTCTGAGCCAATGTTCTGCTGAGCAGATGAGGACAGGAAACAGCTTAATCATGTCAAACATAATTCTCTTTCAAAATCACTGAGCTGTGCTGTAGAAATCTCTGACAAGGTTATATTTAGCCGCATAAAATAGTTTATCCTGTTCTCTTGGAAAAATATCTAAATGCTTGCAAACTCGGAACCTTTGGTAATTCCGAGGTGTAATCTTTCAAATAGACATGTATTGAACTCTTGCTCTTAAACAAATAGATTAGCCAAAAATGAAAATTCCATAATTATTTTATTTAATGTCAGTAAACCTATATGACTTTCTTTTGTCTATCAAAATGAGAGAAATCTTTGAAAAATGTTTCAGCTGTTTTGTTCCTTTTACACTGAAAATGCAACATTCTGCCTGACATGTCCATGTTATACTCAACAATGTAAGTCATAAAGGTTTGGAACAACACGAGTGAGTAAATGATTCCTTTAGGTTATCTCCGATTGTTGTGTCTTGACTTAGTGGTAGTATTTAAATCAATGATTTATGTTTTGTTTTTAGGATTTGGTTAGGAAAGGCATTCCACATCACTTCCGAGCAATAGTGTGGCAGCTTTTGTGCAATGCCCAGAATCTGCCCATAAAGGAACAGTATTCTGAGCTGCTGAAGATGACCTCCCCCTGTGAAAAACTCATCCGCAGGGATATTGCCCGGACATACCCAGAGCATGAGTTCTTTAAGGAGAAGGACAGTCTGGGACAAGAGGTGCTCTTTAATGTTATGAAGGTAGGTGTTCTCCTTGTTGGGTATTTGGGTAATGATCAGTGAGGTCAATAACCAAATCTAAAGTGGTACAACAGTAATTATTCGAAAACACCGTCAGGATAGACCAGCGACACATTTAACAATTAGTTGAAGTGTTATAAAACTGCACTCAACACATTTAAAAATGGTTTCCATCGACTGGATCAGATTCTAATCTTGTGCTGCTCTTTGACTGTCAAACCTAAAGACACATCACAAGTAAACAACACAATTAATGACTGGACATTTTGGCGAACCAACACTGCTATTGATCTGTGTGCTGATATAGACAGGCTTGCTGGATGTTATAGCCCCGTTTCTTTTAGATGTTCATAACACTTTTATATGTCCATAAAACTTTGTGTAATAATACTGTTACTCCAGTCACATCACACAGTTAGCCATATGTTATGTAGATGTTTGCTTACCCAGCAACCTTTTGTCACCGTTTCTCTAGTACTCTCAGTATACGATCTCCAGACAGCCGTGATGTCATCAATCGCAGGTGCCAGTCGCAAATATTAAACACTTGAAAAAATTGTTGTGAGGACAATTGGCAATGACTGGCTCTTAAATTCTTAGACTAGAATCTTTAGACACCACACACTACTCAACTTAAACACGACTGTAAACAAAGACTGAGATCAGACTTGGGACAATTAGTGATCATGACCAAATTACACTCATAATCAGCCTGAAAATCGTTAAGTGTGTGCCCGGCTTCATGGGTACGTATTTCTCGTATTTGTTGTTGATAGGTTTTCAAAGGTCAATTAGTAGCTTAGCCCCTACATTAAAACATTTATCTCTGTTTGGTTATCCATGGCTCGTTCAAGCTTGAATACCTGAAACCTTAAATGAAAAGGATGGACCATTTATGGTAAAACATACTGAATTTTGAACACAAATGTGAAACTGTACTCAAACTGTTCTTTTTTACCTTATTTACTTTCCCAAGATTATGGAGATCCAGTATAAACAAAAATATTATAGTATTGTCTCTCAATAGTGTTTTGAGTTATACTAAACAGCAATGTATATTATTTATGCATCACAGGAGGTTGTTTCAGAGGCTGGATGAGTAGCTTACATGTGGGGATAACAAAGCTGACTCTGCTGTTAGCCCAGATTTGATATATAACTGATCTGAGCTCAGCATCACATTCACCAGATCTGTCTGGTTTTGCAGGCTTATTCTCTGGTTGACAGAGAGGTGGGCTACTGTCAGGGAAGTGCTTTCATTGTTGGCCTTCTTCTAATGCAGGTATTAACACAAAAACATTTCATTTATAAACTTCTTAGTGATTTTTAACAAGCTGTGTTATGAGGCACCTTTTTTTAAATAATTAATATAATGACAGAGCTGGGTTAAATATTTATTTAAAAGTTTTAAAATATGCAGTTCTTTGATGTCTGGTGTTTTTTTATTGAAGAAATGTGAAGTATAGTTCATATGAAGTGTTTCATTTTATTTATTTTTTTGGCATTATTATCCCAGTATGTTATTATCCCAACACGTATGTGATGGTGATGTGCTGAAGATGTTATTATCCCAACACATATGTATGTGATGTGATTGTGATATATGTGTTGTTTTCACATAGATGCCAGAGGAGGAGGCTTTCTGTGTGTTTGTGAAACTAATGCAGGACTACAGGCTAAGAGAGCTTTTTAAACCCAGTATGGCTGAACTGGGCCTTTGCATGTACCAGTTTGAATGTATGATTCAGGTCAGTGACTATCTACCATTAAGACTTTTTGAAGACTTGTGTGAAGTTTTATTACACTTAATGTATGTATTATGAATTAAACAAAGTTCTCATTGTCTGTTATGGTGTCTCCCTTCAGGAGCAACTTCCAGAGCTCTATATGCACTTCCAAGCTCAGAGTTTCCACACCTCCATGTATGCTTCATCCTGGTTTCTCACCATCTTTCTTACCTCATTTCCTCTTCCTGTTGCCACCAGGATCTTTGATATATTCATGTGTGAGGTAAGAAGGCTTCATCATCTCTCATTCTCTCTCACACACTCACTCCTGTAGTCTCCAGTCGTTTTAATACATTTAGCCACATGTTTTGCATGCAACCCTAGGCTAATTGAAAACACAGTGCGCCTATGTATTGTAATGGTCTGTGACTACCCCCTGTTGGATTTGTAGTGCTACTGCAAATATCGTTCGAAACTTTAGTTTTTACCAGAAGGTGTCTTCACAGGGTTTAGAAATTGTGTTTCGTGTGGGAATGGCCATCCTTCAGATGAATCAACCTGAACTTATGCAGTTGGATATGGAGGGGATGTTGCAGGTGTAGTATTTATGAATGTTTTTACAATAATAAACTCACACTGTGTTAGATTTCATGCTAGACTTATAGTGGTCAATATAAGAGAACACACCATTAGAGTTTCGGTTTTATTGCACTGAGATGTACACAGATATTTAGGGATTGTAGATTTGCAGTTAAGCAAGTTGACAGGCCCAATACAAATTTGCAAAAATTGCACATTTTTATATACACAGACAAGTTTGCAAACCAGATTGCACCAGATTCACAAAGTACAATAAGTAATTTTTAATAATTGTTTTAAACATAATTTAACATATTTCTCTGTGACACACATCAGCATGGCATTACATTAAAATGTGTAACAAAATAATAATTCTCAGTTTTAATATTGCAGCACTTTCAGAAGGTCGTTCCTCACCAACTGGATAGTGGACCAGACAAAGTTATCCAGGCTGCATGTCAAGTCAAATACAATGCCAAGAAAATGAGAAAGTGAGTTGACAAACACAGTGATTTTTTTCTTTTTTCTTTCAGACCGGAGTCAATAATTGTCTTTTTATGCGTTTTTCTCAGATTAGAAAAGGAATACACTACAATCAAAACCAAGGAGATGGAGGAACAGGTGGAGATCAAGGTGCGACAGGACCCACTAACTTGCATGATGCCTTTCTAAATTATGTTACGAAAACATTAGTCTCTTCCAAGTGTTGTTGTTTTTATTTACATAAATTAAAAAAAGACTTAATCGCATGTTGCTTAGTAACCAAACAGTTTATAGCAACATCTAGTGTGTGTGTGTCACATATATTCATATCAACCCTCTGTTACAGAGACTACGCACAGAGAATAGACTCCTGAAGCAGCGAATAGACACTTTGGAGAAAGTAAGTGATCACAGGATGAAGCTTATTGAGGGGGTGGGACAAGCTCAGTCAAATAATTTACTAATTAAACACATCCATCCATCACCATGTCTTTCTATAATTGTGAATTTTGCATTGGATCATGACTCATCTCGTTGCATCCTTCGTCCATTATCACAATGCTCTGGTGACACCAATAACAAGTGCACACACACCCCACAGGATGCATCATAACCGCCTCTCTGGCATGCATGTCATTAAAAAAAACCCTGTCTGACATTTATTGTTTGTTAATTGTGATCTGTAAAACTGGTAAGTAAACGGAGGTAACAAGAAAAACAATATTCGCCCAGTTGTTCTTTGGGTGAGCACATGGGTTATGAAATACTTTACTGCTACATGTACTAATTAAGATTAATCAAAATAGTTAACAGACAGGCTGTTCTTGAGCCAAGATTTTTGGTCATGAAAGCCGGAACCTAAAGTGCTGCAATACTCTCTGCTTTTTATGGCTTGTTTGTGTCATGCATGAGAAAGGTAATAAGCCATTGGCACAGGTCAGTTACAAAAACAGCACGTCACTTGTAAACCACCTCAACTTGGCGTCCCAGCATGGAACTCTTGTGTTTAAATGAAGCATTAACATCTAAAACCGTTCCGTAGTCTTAACCCAGGGCTGACTTGTGTTTGTCAAAAAACTCCACACAAACACATCAAACCCACAAAGTTTAGTGTGTA
>JAZGTJ010003891.1:0-19650 GCA_036877575.1 Botia almorhae
TGTATATATATATATATAATTTGTATATAATTTACAATAATAATTTTTAGTAAATCATCTGAATGACTACATGTAAATCTGACATTAATCTAAAAATAATTTCTTGAAACTCAACGCCATAGATATCAAGATAAATGAAACGCAAATCAACTCAAATGTTAAAAATCAACTCAGTGGTTTTATTATTGTTATAAGTCATATTATGATCAGTATAACTGAAAGAGTCCAATAATTAGTCAATTCAAAAACTACTTACAAACTACAAAAATATTGCTGAAAATGAATGTTTTTATGTTAATTGATTTAATCATCATGGATTAAATTAAAAAACGACTTTGTACCTTCATTCTTGAAACTTCTCACGATGTTAGCTGAAGGCATGGCAGAGCGGTCGCTGGCGAAGCGGTTGTACAGTTCCAGCATGTAATCTGGTGGCTCAACACGAGCGTTTCGGGGCCTCAGCTTGGGCCCCTGATCTGTTAAATTTATCATGTGGAGGAACTGGCCGAGGATCTTCTGCAGGTCTGTGTTATCATCTTGCTGTAGAGGAACGGGCTCCATGGCATCGAGTGGAATGGAGTTCCGATCTTCAGGAGATGGAATAGGGCCACACTGACCCCAGAAACACAACAGCAGGAGCCCGAGGCTCAGCGTGCAAATGTCCCCGGAAAGAATCATGACTTAATCTTAAACTGATAGGAACAGTGAGAATTTGGAGATATGACATAAGATCCTGAGTTTCAGTCACCTGCACAGATCTTGTGTGTCCGCGCTCCTCCAGTTTTCTCCAGTGGGCTGACAGGTTGTTGTGGTGCTGGAAGAAAAGCAGTGTCGTCCTTGTTGATCTTGTGATCGAGCACAGAGGGCAGGACGAGGTTGTCAACCTGCTTGTGCTGACAAGTTTGGAGATGTTGCCACTTGGTCTGTGGGCCTTTCATAGTGTTGCTGGTGAGGTCCACAGGGTTCCTCACACATCCTGTATCTTCTTTCCATGCATACCTTCCTCAGACCTTCAGCCCAAACATGCCCTCACCACTTCATAAACCCATACAAGGTGTCACATCTTCCTGACTGAAATGCACGATCAGATTGAAAGCATTTAGCAGACTTTCTCGTACAAACGTGCTTTCGCCTCAGATATGAGATGACTGTGTTCCACAGAAACTTCAGAGTGTGTTTCTGGGTGAAAGTGGTTCATTGAAGCAGCAGGTCACATGGGAAGAGTTTCGTGATTGTTTTATGTTTAACCTGCTAAGACTGTTAGTTATTATTTGGAACGTGGCGATTTATGTTGCGAGAAACGTTAAAGCTTGATGTTGTAATAACATTATTGCTTATTTATATTAAACATTATTTAATGCTGTAACGTTTTTAAAATGTTCCATTAACTACTTAAGAATAACCTTTTTGATATATGATGTATAACGTTAAAAGTCCTACTGACATTTCTGCGAGAACGTTTTTGAAAACTTTGAGAGAACGTTTAAAGAATGTTAGCCAGCGTGATGATTCAAGCTGGTGATCCTACCAACGTGTTTAAGGATAAGAAGCTGTTTTGTAGAACTGGTGACTGATAATAATGGGCGGCTCAGAGCACCAGTAAACCATCCTCTGTGTTCTGAAAGCAGTTTTGCAGCGAATATAAACTGTAATGATTAAGGAAGCCACAAGGTGTCAGTATAAAATCATAAAGGGAGATGCAGCTGCAGGTGGCGGACAGCACGAATTACTGCGTTTTTAATCTTTTTATCTTTCATGTATGTACAGAACTTACGACACAACAAATGTAGGTAGAAATTTGGACCACACTACATGTATATGAGAAAAGGAGGTAATAGCACATCACTATTATTTATGTAAAGTTTACTATTAAACTTTAAACTATTAAAAGACTCAGTACATGTTAGACTGCAGATAAAGAATAGTGAGGACAGAGTAAGTTCATCCTTTATTCATTGTCCTGTTTCACATCACTACGAGGAGATTTGACACTTTTCAGAGCAAGCGCACATCCATACAGAATAAACACCAGCGCACAACAGCTGACTGCAGACGGGGCGGGGCTTACATCGAGGGGGCGGGGCTCATGGGAAAGAGAGGGCGTGGTTATAAATCATTGGCAATTTTAGAATTAATGAACGTTCAGTTTCCATCTACATTTTACAGAAATCACATACCAGCATAGAATAACATTCAAGCGTACATAGCAAAGTGTGTGTGTGTGTGTGTGTGTGAGAGAGAGGTCTGATGTTAATATCAACAGCTGTTCTGGGATCAGTGGAAGTGCATAAGGCATGTTTTTTTTAACTCTTGCATATATATGCTCATGATATGGGGCTGTGGTATTTTAAACAGTGTGCCAGCTGCTAAATGACATGTAAAATCACATGCGACAGTTCTGTTCTCATTTTATACTGTTTTTACACACCAACTTGATGACAAAAAACATCCTTAAAACAGATTAAGATATTAAAACTTTGTTTTAAATTAAATTAATTTTTTCTATGCAATTGGCAAATCGTTTTTTAGGCATTAACTTAATTTTAATTAAAGTAACAAAAATGTAACTGGTGCAATGGATTAAAAAAACAAGTGTATTTCCTAAAAACAAGTCCTATTATTAACAGATTATTATTAACAGATCTTTAGGGATGTTTTCTGGGCAAAAAAAGACATACTTGTTGCTGTGTCATCCATTCAAACCAATAATACACAGTTCAGTGGAAAACATGGAGCCAACAAAAGATGGAAACAGTCACATGACATCCTGTTTCGGAAAGGCGGGTACAAATATGAATCGTCTTCCATTCTAATCACAACTTAGTTAAAATGATCCAGCGATTCAGTTTTGTTTTCACAGCACCATGCCCAGAAGGGTCACTAAGGGCATGCTTCCCATTTGTAATGGGTTGCCATGACAAATAAAGAGTCAGATCCTGTTGTCAAGCAGAACCGGTAGCCATGGTGACCGTGGAAAGCAATGAAGTCAGGAAGAACAAGAAACACACAGGGGGTGATAAGCACTGAGTCTGAGTTTTCAGCAGAGATTCTGCAGAAGACCCTTTCACTGCCTCCATGAATAAATCAGTTCATGGGAACAGGGGAATAAATCACTGGAACCTTGCGTCACCCTCCATTTGAGATGAACATTCCAACAGTCTCACGGTGAAACTATTTCACTTCTCTCAATCTGTGGTCTGCTCGTGTTGTTCACTGTTGTCACATATCAGCTGGACTGTTTAGTAAGTACAATGTCTAGATGGTGGTACAGCTTTACAAGTAGATCTTGCAGGTTTTCTCACTTTTGGTAAGTGTCAATAGCATGTCTTTCAATATCTCACTGCATGTTAAGTACACACCTCCAACTTCTAAGCAGCTATGAACATGCAAAGTAAGGAATAATTCACCCCAAATGTCTTTTAAAAACTCAATGCCTTTCTGTATTACATGGAACACAAAATGAATCATTTACAGCAGAATGTCCAAAACTCCTTATATATATTTAGGTATAGTGCACAAGTCATGAATATTTCTAGTGTGTTTGTTCCTTCACATCAGCAGTGTAAACATTCTTCAAAGTTTTTGCTCCTTTTGTGTTTGAGAAAAAAAGTCGAGGGTTTGGAATGACACAGAATTATAGGGTGAGTAAACACTGGCGGTAATAGGTCAATTTTGGGGTGAATTGTCCCTTTAAGAGCACAGATCACTGCTGGAAAAGTGTGTGTGTGTGTGTATGCGTGCTTCACTGAGTCACAGAGGAAAAGGCAGGCAATGGAGAATGACACAGGCCAAGATTTTGCTGCCGATGTGCAAAGGAAAAGAAAACAGCTGGAGGACGAGTTTACTAAATGAAAAACAGACTGTACAGAAAAGGAAATGAGAAAGTAAGAGGTGAGTGCATCAGACTGCTGCTGCTAATCTGTTTGGAGATTTAAGCAAGGCACATTAAAACCAGTTAAAGCCATTTTAGTACTACCTTTACTTTCCACTGCACATTCATTATCGGGCCTGAAAATAATCATTAGCACCAGCCACAAAATGTGGATTATTAAATGTGGATTATCTTCTGTTAAACAAAACACACTAGCACAGCTAACCTAGCAGGTCAATGCAGAAAAAAGAGAAAAAATAAATACACAAACAAACAAAAAAGTTCTTATTCTTTCTTGGAGAAAAGAAAATCATGTGGAACTTCCTCTATTTTATTGTACAGATATTGTGACCATATGTAGCTTGACGTTACAACACTAAAATGAACGTTAGGAAGGAAATCATTAGCACGTCTTGCTGAAGTTCTATGATGGAGTTACGGGAAAAATCTGGCACCTTTGTATCGGTTTAGTGGCTATTGTACATTTAACAGCCTTTAAAACGTTTTCAAACAAAAGACATGAACAAGCTAATGCAGAATGTCCTCAGAATGTTTCGTGCATCTCATCTTGCAGTTAAAGATACATAAGAGACGGTTTCTATCAATCTGGTGTTAGATCAGTGATATCACATTTGTTGACAGATTTCTGAGGCATAATCATGTAATACTGTAAAATGTTAGCGTCTGTGTTTTGGCTCAATTTCAGTGTCACGTCATCTCTAACTTCTTCACCTAACATCTTCATTAGTGACGCAGCACCAGGAACAAGTTCTTCACCACTTGACCTAAGATTCATCATCATGTTGCATTTAGCTATCACCTGCATGTTGCATGCAATGCACCTGCTGTGCACGCTTGCAATTGTCTCTCAGAAGTGTGTCTACTAACAGACGATTCTAATGGTGTATCCTCACAGAGCTAAACTCCTCACTATTCATTCACCAAGTCTAACCCTCACTTTCACTCACTCTCAACCCTTCAGATATTAAGGCAGGATATTAAGTTATCTGACACCTGTAGCCAACACAGAATACACACGCAGCTAGAATCACCTGTGACCATCTTTTATTTTTACACGCTGTTTCTTTCTTATTAATATTATCAGTGTTAATTTAATTATTATTTACCTCTGCTCATTAAATAACAGATGCTTTTTAATTATCAAGACTTGTGGGTTAACCACTGAAAAAGCTTGCTTTATTAACTGTATACAGAAATGATGGCATTAACAGCCATGAGAGAAAGGCAAAGGTCAGGTGATCAGATGGTCTGAAAGGACTGGCTGTTGAACGATAAATGTAAGACAGTTCTATCTTAATAGCCACAAACAATGAAATACTCTGTGATGGAGCGCAGTACTCGAACCCTTGCTTTGTTCATAAGTAACAATGATAGACAACAGCGTCGTTACTCACTTGATCCTTCTGAATTCATAAGCAAACAAAGTTAAATACAAAAATAATAACATGACTCATGGTGGGTAGAAAGTACAGTATAAAAATCATACAATCAGAAGTGCTCAGATGTGGAAGTTACAAAGTTACATTGTTTCTTGTTTCTTCGACGGAGGCAAATATTTTTCTCTCTAGATATCTCGTTTAGGAGGTGGTGCAGGGTCAGGGAGGTAAATGAGGAGGGTGGGGGTGGGTGGGGTCGAGAGGAGAGGGGCTGGGAGTTTAGGGAGTGGAGAAACACAGGCCCTGGGAGGGCTTGTCTCTGGACAGGACAGTGGTCTTAACAAACAGCTCCATGTGTAGACATCCCTCCCCCAACCCCCCCCTGCTCTCCTGTGGGCTGAACGGAGGTCTAGCCCAGGCTGGTGATGTTGGCCCTGCCACCAGGGGGCGCAACGATACGCTGGGTGTTGCGACGAGGGATGTTATCGTCGACCTGAGAACCTGAAATATAAAACAAATGAAAATCAACCGCTCAGATTAAACATTTATATGTTATTATACAGTTATTGTTGTGCATACAAAGCAGTCACTATCATAGACCATGTAAAAGACACCATGAATATAATCACAATCAAATCCCCACAGGACTCACCAGACAGACTGAAACCAGACTGGTGCAGGTTGCGGACCGGCTGCGCAGGTTGTTTGGCAGGAGAGGTCTTGGCAGAGGACGCTGGGGTTACAGCTTTGGGTGTGACTGACACTTCGCAGACAGGCCCGTCGTAAAGACCCCGCGGGACCCCCCTCAGTTCAGCCAGCTAAGATACAGTATTACATCAGTGTATTAGAAAATACACTAAAGTCTATCTATTAAAATAAAAGTTTAAACGTGAGTTTGTTCAATGTTTAAATTAGCAAACAATAAATCCTGATGTTATCCACATCCAATGATGTCGTAATCAGACAGATGCTGATGATATCCAGAATATGTGTGACATGTTAAAATAAAAACACAGCTAAAAGAGAACAACAGTCTATGAAGTGTGCACACTCACTCTGCTGCGAGCCTTTATCCTCTTGTAAACATAGTCAGGGAAGGGCTTACGGGTCACGTAACGCCCAGATCCCTCAGTAGTGTGCAGGGTTCCCTCCTCCAGCACGATCTTTCCCTGGCTGATGACCACCAGCGGCGCCCCACGCACCTCCGTCCCCTCAAAGATGTTGTACTCCACCGCCTGGAGGAGAACACAAGCCATGACACACAGCAGACACGAGCGGTGCTGCACGATGAACGTCTGTTTCTGGATCAGAATCAGTGCTGAGGAGATGATGATTTACAGACACTCCCAACATGAAGCAGGAGCTCATCACAGAAGACCTGCAGATCTGAATCTGGAAATGTTCTTCACATGCTGAAGCATCACTTCCAGAGCAAATGTGCTAGTCATTACCGCTCTTCAGATTCAAACTGTGTGTTTTACTGTTGTGTGTACAGTGCAGAGAAAATGTTGGAAGGAGTGAATGAGGGAGGAATTCTATAAAGGCTAACAGGGTGTGTGTCTGTGCTGTAATAAATGTGACCTCCCTTTCTAAACGCTACTGGCACTTTGCTTAAAGCAATACAGTAACAACCACAAGACCTTAAAACAGTATGATCTCATTCAGAGAGACTAATAATCAACACAGACACACACACACTGCTCTGCTACTCCTAAACTTACATACTGCATACTGGTTTCTGTGAAATAAATTACACATTGTATCGTCTTCCAGTAAAAACATCTTTACAGCCTTAAAACAAGTTTCACTTTAAAAGTAAAACGGCATAAGATTGTTTTCAGAGGGAATATTGGGGAATTTAGGTTGAGTGTAAATTTAACCAAATACATGTGAGATTTTTGGCAATAGAATAATACTGACAAAAGCTAATGTGGGCTCTCAAACAAACACACAAACAGAACATCATCAGAAAGAGCTGCTACACTGATACACATCCAAAACAGAAGATCCATCAAATCCCCTGCGGCGCTGACGATGACATCACTCTCATGAGCAACATGACCACGCCCACAATTTGTCCAGCACCGGCCGAAATCAATGTTGAGTGTGCAGAACATCTCTGAGCACTGAGCTGAGAGAGAATTTAACACTCCCATGACTCAACGCTTGTTATTCAACTACATCTGCTGCTGTTCTGAAAATAACTACAAAGCTATAGAGAAAATCAAAGGTTTGAGACAATAACTCTAAATTGAAACAAGAAAAGCCTGACATGACATTTGCAATGCTTTTAACTACACAAATGACATTTTATCATAAGTGATGCATGTTTGTGTGAAACAGGATCTTCAGAATAAACGCAGTTAAACACTGTTAATCTTGGTTTCATGTTGACGGTGAATCGTCGTGAGAACTCACTGAGTTGTGACTCTTGGCTGAGATGATCTTTGTGGCATCAGGGTCCCACAGCACCAGATCGGCGTCGGAGCCCACGGCGATGCGGCCCTTCCGCGGGTACAGGTTGAAGATCTTGGCGGCGTTGGTGCTGGTGACAGCCACAAACTGGTTTTCATCCATTTTTCCAGTTACCTGCCAAAGACACAGATCACAGGGAGAGATGTTTCCGATGTCCTCTCCATGTGTACAGTATCTGCTTTTCTGTTTAGCTGGAAACATTTAGACACACACTGCTTTTGTTCATAAGCCCGAAAGAGGAGTTGATACTGTAAACAAAATGACACGGGCTGTGAGTCTCACCACACATTTGTCCCAGATGATGGACATCCGTTCCTCAGTGCCATTGGTTCCTTCAGGGATAAGGGTGAAGTCATCCTTCCCCACGGCTCTCTGGGCGGTGTTAAAGGTACAGTGTGCGCTTCCTGTCACCTGCAGATCTCCACTAAAGTGTGTGAAAAGGCACCATGTTAGTACAAAACATTCTGACCTTTAAAACTTAGATTTATCCATTTAGTGGACTCCTTAATTCTTTTGTGGCCCATTGTCAGGGTGTTGCTATGCAGTTGCTATAGTGATCTAAGCATTGTTTCTGCTTGTTTTATCACCCGTGAGATGAAAGTTAAGATGCTGCATCGTTTGTACACAATTCACATTAGCAGCACAGATGGTGCACAGAGTTTAACGTAAGTTCAATTTTAAACTTTACATATAAACAACAACATTAGCAATGTATGCTAAGGCTGTTACCATGACAGCAGTGAGGTCAGATAGTCTGGCGTGGTGGGGTCTGGACTCAGGGGCGGAGACGTGACGTAGGCGGCGGCCTTAGCCCAGTTCTTGCTCCAATAGTGCGAGCCGTCCGTACCGAGACTGGCTGTGATTGGCTCTCCATACACAACGGTGCCTAAACGGTTCAGAGATACAGAATTAGTAACAGCATATATCATTTCTGTGTGTTTCCTTTGCCTTATTCTAGGCTCTGACCACTATGATGTCATTGTATTTTGTCTAGCCAAGAACAGCTGAGTCATAACATGCTGTATTTTCTGTGCTGGACGGCAGTCATCGCTGCTCATAAAAACGGCCTCGCTTGTCCAGTCTCATAACTGCTGTCAATGGCACAGAGAAAGGGGGATTAGCTCAGACCGCTTCAGCGTTCTGCTTATGTGCTCATGTTCCTTCATGCTGGTGATTCGACCTTGAACGTTTCCAAAAGTGTGTTAAGCCCTCGCGAAGCATGTCAGGTTATTTAGTCCCTGGACAGCATTTCCTGGTCCAAACATCTGAGACCACTGATGAAAAAAATTTTGCAATCTTGTCTATTGTAACATAACATTTCTCATGATGAATTTTTGGAATAATTGATTTCTGGTAAATAAGGTTGTTTTTGTTAACATTAGCTTATGCGTTAGCTAACATAAACTAGCAAGGAACTAATCTTAGTTGTACCGTTGTTGTAAAACTGTTGTAACGGTTGACATTTATTCATGCACAATGAACTAACAGGAACAATTGTATTTGAATTTACTAACCTTAACAAAGACTAATAAATGTTAATTAACTATATTGCTTATTGTTAGTTCATGTTACCGATGTGTCTACAAATACAACCCTCACTGTAAAGTGTTACACAATAACAACAATTTGAGTTAAAAGACTACATGAATTTCAACACTTCAAATTTAATAACCATTGAGTTTTAAAATAAGCTGATTGGCTCATTTAATTTGTAGGCGGGACTTAAACGGTCTCTTGTTAAGGTCTCACCTTTCTTCCGGGCCTGAGCGATGACATCAGCAGCACTCTTGCTCATCACCTTGGTGATGTAAAGAGGACAGTTGGTCTGATTGGCCACCGTTACGGAGCGGTTGACTGCCTCCGCCTCCACCTGAACGAGCCATAAAACCACTTTAATCTATCGAAGCATTTCTCTGTTTAAAACAACGATGTGATTTCCCAGAATGCATCGTGCTCACCTCCTCTGGACGACTGAGAACATGTCCCTCTGGTCCAGTGATTCCCAACTCCAAGATCCGACGCTGCTCCTAAAAACAGGTCAAAGAAGAGAAAATCTGAGGAATTTCATTTATGAAATATTTATCTCATAGTCTCAATTTATACTGTATTACAAGAAAGACATTTTATCTCCTGCAGTCAAAGTTTTCTCAGCAATACAAAGAGTTCTCTTATCTGCTGTGATAAATATACGACAGCATGTCAGCTGCAGTTTATTATACAGATCTCATGTGAGAATATTTGCTTTGGTTTTGTCTGCCAGTATAAAGTCTGAGTGGTGCTTGCAGAACATGTTTTGATTTAACATCTCCAAACAGTTTATTGTTAAGAGTAACTCTGAGTGTGGAAGTTCAATGTTGGACGTGCTCTCTGTCCGTGGATCTGTTACCTCGGCGATGATGTCTCCATTCTCGGCATGGACTTGGGCGATGGCGCCAAGATCCCGAATTACACTAAACACTTCATAGATCTGTCGAGAAACACACACACACCATCATCACACACACACACACACACCATCATCACACACTCTGAAATGGCAAATATCATTCTAAAAGTGTCTTCTGTTTATGTTTTAAACAGGCACTTTTAGAATGAACATTAAGACTCCAGCCAAAGCAACTGCGTCTCTCTCTGCGCTGGAATTAGGAATCTGCTCTTATAAAGTAACATGATGGTAACAGGAGGAAGTCACACCTGTGAGTCGGTGAGCTGGAAAACATCTTTGTAAGCCAGGTAGACGAGGAAAGAGTTAATTCCTGCAGACAGAGATGGAGGATGAAATTACACAGGGAAATCTGTCAGGCAACACGTGAACTCCAGACAGATGATCTGACGGGCAGATGCTGGCAGAGGTTTACCGTGATCTTTCACCAGAGTCTCCATTTCCTCCTGGACACCTTTGTGCCATTCGGTGATGTCCACATGAAGAGAATAATCACAGCACGCTTTACTGTCCGCCCACTCGTGCCACTGATTGAAGGCTGAGATCAAACTCGTGCCTGGTTCAGAAATCACGTGGTCGACTGTTCAGACACACACGACACAAAAACACACACTGGTTATGTAGAATCTCCTAAACAATGAGGATCATTTACTGTTCCTGGTTTGATTGACGTGGATAAATGGTGACATTAAAACTGTCTCTTGTCTCAATGTAAAGCTCTCTGTATCTGTTGTGTCTGCAGTGCAGTCACACACTGTAAACTTCACTACAGAGATGATCAATGACAGTCCTCATAACCCTTATGAACATGTACATCAGTTCAGTATGAACGTCGTGCATGTTAGAGAACCAGAAGATCATTGTCACACATACTGATCATGGTGGTTCCTCCAGCCAGAGCAGCGCGGGTGCCCTGATAGAAATCATCCGCCGCCGTCATGCCCCGGTCAGGCATCTGAAAGCGTGTGTGCACATCGACACCGCCCGGCATCGCCATGCGCCCGTGAGCATCGATAGTTTTCACCCCGCCGGGCACGATCAGATTCTCTCCGATCTGCCTGTAAACACAACACCAGAGTGAGAGATCAAATGTCATCAATTACATTCAGTGTCTTATGAAGCCATATGACAGCACACAACAAACAGATTAAAATGAAACATGTTATTCACTGTTGATCTTTATCTCCACCATAGTGCGTCAATATCACTGATGTATCATGTTATATATCAAATGTAAACTGCATGAGCAGAGCAAGATTATCAGTGCATACATAACCTAAAATATAACTCACATAAAACTAGCATGTGGTTTGACTACTAGCATCTGATATGACTACTTCTGACAACATTAGATGTTAAAATAATCTCCCACTCACTTGATCAGCCCGTCCTCCATGTAAATGTCCGCACAGAAGGACTGATCATCATTCACAATCTTTGCTCCTTTAATCAGGAGACGGTCGCTCTGTGGAGAGACACCAGCAACATTACAATTATATTCAGTGCAGACTGTCACAGCAACACACACTAATTCAACAAGCTCATGAAGTTTTTTGCACCATCGCTGCAACACCGACATTCTTTCTAAGACGCATCAGTAAATTCTGCGGCTTTCACAATTATAAACACATGTTCAATGTGGAACATTTATCTAGCAGATACAGTGTTCTCAGTTGAACCATGATTAGTGCTGCAATGACAATGTTCTCCTACAAGCTGAGCAGATACTGGAGCTCAATTATTGATTTTATTTATTAGTGTGTCATGTTTTATAATCTCATGTTCTCAGTCTGCTAATTAGGGCTGGATGGAGTAGCTGAAAATTATATCTCAATATGAATGAATTGTGTCATGTTAGCTCTTACGAGTTTAAAAAGACAACTTTGTGTTACCATCATGTCAGCTGAACAGGCGCTGGTAGTTTAAAAATAAAGACAGTAACAGACAGCTGATCTAGGGGTACGAGATCTAGGGGGAGTTGTGAGACTCATTTAACAGGACAACCATATTTGATCTACAACCAAAGCAATGAATGAAAATAGTTCAGAGATTAGCATTCAGCGTTTCTACAGTACAGTCGGCTGGACACCGCGGTACACTGTCACCTCTCGCAGTTCTCCTTACATTCAAAACCCCACAGAACCTCTATTTTCTTGAGAGGGGAGCAGTGGAACAGCTCCAGTCACACGGCCCTCAGCATCGTAAGGGGACAAAGGCGCCTCTGTCTGCATTTCTGCCTCTTTGCGTGCCTGCTGGCAGCCCGGCAACATGAGGCCCTGGGTGGATTTCCAGCCCTGCCCTAATTCACTCAGTGATGAAAGACAATCCTCCAGTGCCCTGACATCTCCAACTACACATGAAAGAGCAAAACATGACAGAAAAACATCTCCAGATGCAGTTTGAGTGAAACCAAATGGCGTTTAATTTCCTCAGTGTTTAGTGAGTTTAATTTATACACACACCAGTACCAGTTTTTGGAAGTCTAACGTTTATGACGAAGCTTCTACAAAATAATGTCTTATCACAGCAGATCTTTATGTGTGTGGGTCTTTGCTCAGAGCTTCTGAGAACGTCCGTGTGTGTTTGGCGCTCAGCCACGCCAGACAACTGCTACATAACATCCATTACATAACCCAGACAATCAGTGTCATCACCTCACTCCGCCTCTGTGGACGAGCCGACCAATCACAGCCACCGCGATGAGCTGAGGCATTATGACCTCATCAGGCAGGTCATAATGTTAACTAGAGGAAGTCTTAAAAAACGATTTTATCCCTAAATTGGCGCTTGTGTTGGACTGTTTCCAGGGAATAACAGTGCTGTATAGTGCAGGGGAACACATTGAGAACATACATTGACAGGAAGTCTTCTGCTCTGAATGTTATTGCTGATACCACAGTCTGACCGCTGTCTAACACAAGGGAAAGTGTATGTTTGAACGCAGGCCAGAAGTCATTTGCAACTGATTTGGGTTCAGTTCTGGTTTCCGTGCACACTGTGTACGGTTACTAAGTGCAGTTACTGTCAGAGGATCACATCAAGCTGAAATAAAACACATGTCATTTACTGTCAGTTTGCTGGCTGCGTTATTATTTTGGCTGATTTCAGTAACTGTGCTGAGACTGTACTGTATATGTGTGAGCATGAGACACTACAGCAGGTCAACAGAGCATTCTGGGAAAGCTCGCCAAGCTGCGCCGGAGTGGCTCGGTTGCCATGGTAACCTGACAGCTTTTTTTATTGGAATCCCGGCATTCCACAGATATTATCATTGAATAAAACTGAACGGTGAAGGAATGACGATTGATATAAGCATCATTTGAAAACTAAAAAATAAAGAAGAGAATTTTTTAAATATGTGACTAATTAGAGGTTACATAACATTATAAAATGGATAATTATGAATAATAAATATAACTGTCTGTTGAATGGTTAATTATTTCAATATTAGTGACCAATCAAATAATGCATTCAGGGACTATATGACAATAAAAACTGTTGACTGAAATCTGACCTCATGACTACGGCTGAACATGCGCAGGCAGACTTAAACATTCATCTTTAATGAAGCACAGGACAGTGTCACCCCCTCACCCCGCGCCTGTCTGCACAGCTGACCAATGCAGCTGGTCTGTACAGACCCAACCCATTAACCATTTGTGTGTGTGTGTGTTCAAACCACGCCTGTGTCTGCTTGAAACGAAAGGTTGATAGTTCACAAATCTAAAAGAATAAATGTAATCTAACCTACAATGATCTGAAGCTGGAGAGGAGCTGGTGTCAAGCTGTATGTGTGTTTGTGTATTTCTGATTGTCTGTTCTCTGTCAGAATAGTTGCTAGGCCATTTCAATTGCTCTTAAATTTCACTGTCTGCCCTCCGGCCCTACAACTCCTGCCAAAGCAATCCACTGAATTGTGCTGGAGCTTCTCCGAGGACAGTGTTTATGTGCAGGGTTTTGGGGTCACAGTGTGCTTGGGAGGTCCACAGTGTGCCGTCCAGTGTTGAGCTGAGACTGCACATGGATTCCACTGCAGAGTGCTGACTGAGGAGACCAAGCTGTGATTACAGTTAGAAAAGACCAAGAGATCCCTGTGCTGGGAATGCGCTGGATGTCAATCAACAGATCTGCGTTCCCCTCACTGTACATTGTGTTAATCTGGCACAGACACAACACTAAAGGCAGTCAGTGTAACAGGGGTGTGGCATGCACAGCTCTGGATAACTCGACAAGCCTTTCTCTCCACGCAGAGAGAGATTTGACTTCAGATATGTCATTCTTCTTCATCATTTCTTTCCTCTCGTTTCCTGTCTGAATACATTGTGACCTCTTGGCTGCTGATGTGAATGATTTTTCCTGCATGTGCTGGAGATATATCTGTGCGCTGGCTGTTCTCCAGGCTCTTAGATCAGTACGAGTGGTTGGATGAGGTTTTCCGGAACATGCTGGATGGAAACCGCAGCCTATCGTCTCCTGATTTAACAGCCTGGAGAATCTGAAAGAGTGTCCTGATGCTCTCCCCCGACAACCCCTGCCAAACCCCAGCAGAAAGCTTTCTCCTTTCAAAAGAAACAAAGAGACACCCGCCACCAGCCGAGCCAGTGAAACCTCCTCTACTGCCCCCAGCAGCTATCTGCAGCATGTCATTATAAAAACACAACCAAAACGTAATGTCATCGGGTATGTTGTGATGTCATGAGTATATGTTATAATCAGAGGGGTGGGGATGCATGACAACGTCTGTTTAATTGTGACTCTGGACTGGTGGAGACTGCAGTTTTCGGCACCGCTCCCTCATTTCGCTACGATTCCAAACGGCTCCAGGGCGACTTTTCAGTGCAACCAATGGGCTCTGTTCGAGAAGACCCGATTTCCGAGCACAGGTTCATCTCCTAAACATAACAGAACCGTCCTGCGTGACTGCGCCCGGGGATGGGCGGACATCCGTCGCATTTGTTCCAGCAGTTGGTGAGCCGTGACTATCTTAACAAAGAGCGTCGCCGTGTCACCACAGCATTGCGAGCGCTATGCGGTTTGTCTGCTCAATGTCACCAAACAGGGACTCCTAAAGACATCTGATTTCTAGTTGTTGGCTATTCTGATCAAGTTATTAGGTAAACATCACTCGACTTTGAATAGTAACACCCTATCATGCACGCGACGCGACGCATGAAAAATAAAGCGCGCGCTGTAACCAGGCGTGGACAGCTTCGTTCAGCGTAACAGGAGCGTTCCGGTTGCGTCGCGTCGCTCGCTGTGTAGATGGGTGTGAATCTCGTGCTGCATTACTGCTACAAGACATAAATCACAACCTCTGACAGCCAGAAACGTCAAGTTTCTTTCTGCGTTACCGGCTGCCCGCACCTGACAAACGCGTAAACTGACGCACATGTAGCTGTCGTTGTGCAAATGTTGCACAAAGCGTTACACTTCAACATTGTCATTTCAAACAGACGTACTCTCACATGTACAATGTTTCTAAACACGCATTTATTGTTGCAATAATCAAAGAAGATATTCCATAACTCACGGTTATGCGGGGAATATTCTTCTTGCCCTGATAGCCAGACATCTCCGTTACGCTTTATTCCCTTTGATGGACCGTTATAATGGATGCAAAGACCTGCACTGGGCGGGGAAATGATGATCTGTTTGGATAAGGCTGATGGTATTAAGAGCCGAATGGAGGACGCAAAGAAGCGCTAGAAATCAAAGACAAAGGACCCGTGCCCAATCTCTCCTCTCCTCACTCTTGCTCCACAGACGCACCACGTCCACCCAGACCGTCTGAGACAAAACGAGAGCTTTTCATAGCGGAGAGCAGCGCGCATGCGCACAACCCCGCCCTGGACTGCTCCTCCCAGAGCCCGGGTGCGAGTCCGGAGAGGGTGACCGGCGCTTCAGACAACAGTTTAAATGTCAAAATTCATATATAAAAAAATAAGTGATGTATAACAAAAAAATTGAACAGTAAGTCAACTGTTGCTTGTATGCTACTGATAATGTAATTTAAAACAAAAGGAAAAAATACACATTTCATTATAAACTCTGTTTCTGTGTAAACAGTTAAAATCACTGTAAACCCTCAGGCATCAAATATTAGTGCAATAAAAATAAACTGCTTATAAAATAATTTCACTGATCTTTATATATCATAAACAAACAAACCAACAAACAGAAAGACTTATAAAGAGTAAAGAGTTCAGCTCAACGTCTGTGTGATTTTTAACCTTAGCAGGCATCAGGATCAATGAGAATGATGGTATTAAAATGGATTTTAATTCACACCCGCCACAGAACAATTTCCTGTATGAGGACCTGGTGACATAGCAGTTCTCAGTCCCTTACTGTCATGTTACAGTGTATAACATTCATTTCAGTCAGGAACGTCTACACTGATTAACAACAGTCAGCTGACGTGGGACAGAACATCTGGAGAATACTGGAGCAGTTTCTATGTGATTATATCTGCTAGCTCTAAACACAAAGACAGAAAAGAGACTCATATGAGTTTTGTAACAGTTCCCAGGTTACTGTTACTCTTACAGAACTGTTGGGGTGATCTTTTATCTTCGTCAGCATCCTTCTGCATAATTGTCTCTGTTACTATGGTTACTGCAAAGCCCACACATATAACCTCCTGATTATTGAGCTCCAAGGGTCAAGAACGGACATTGTGAACAGGCAGTGTAACCTTATTAGCTGTTGAAGTGGAGCTCGTTTACACAATCTGTTATTTTGAGCCGATTAATTAAAAAGATATAGCTTTTAGCTGCATTTTTGAAGCAGTTTTGAGATGCAGGTAAATAAACACTCTTTAAACTATATGTTTGTGAATTTAAACACACAATAACAGAAGTTTTAGTGTTGTATGATAATTATAATCAGGGAAGCCTTAATGAAATCTATACATTATTCAAATGATGGTAATCAGACACACACGACTGAGACTTTTCCACCCGCATGACAGAGCACAACACCCGCATGACAGAGCACAACACCCGCATGACAGAGCACAACACCCGCATGACACCCCGCAGCTCTTACCTCATCGTTTAGGTTCTGGAGGATCTCTTTGCCCGTGCTTCTTCTGATCTCCACCTTTCGTGGTTTGGAGATATCTCTCTGCCTCTCTATCACCCGACCTTTCCCCGAGGACAGCGAATCAAAGTCCAGGGTCTTGGGCTCTGACGAGCCCTCCACTGGGCAGAACACACCACAGAATTTCGGACGAGGCTGGCCGGGACTGGAGCTCGTGTTCTGGAGGAAGGCAGGAAGATCTCCGGCAGCAGACATTTCTCTTAGTTTATCCTGTCAGCTATCCTGAACGTAAAGGCACGTAAAGCTCCTGTTAGATGATGTTTCGTTAAAGCTACGGTGAGAAAAATCAGGTTTCGACAAACACACGAACACGCTTTTGGCAATTTATTTACAAACACTCAAGAAAAGATGCATTCTCGTGTCAGGCAATCTGTTGAACGATGCCAAATCAAACGAATGCATGCAACTAATTATGCAACATGCCCTTTTGTATTCAATCTGATGCATTAACTGCAGAATAATATGTGAAGCATGATATTTCCAGAAGCTAGATGTCAGATGCATGTTACCGTACAGAAGATGGGAGACGGGCGGATGGTGAGGTGACGCTCTGCTGAAAAATGACAAGAGGAACAGCGGAAGTGATGCGGCTTTTTCAGGGTTAAAGATGTAACGTCCAAATCTGAAGACGCTTTTTTTTCTGGATGACATGCCGCTTAATGCCCATTGTTAACGCACGCTTGACGTGTTTGGTGAACGCCCGGTTAAATATGTGACGAGACACGCGTTAGGTTTAAAGCTTTATACTGGAATTGACACGTGTTTATTTTATTATTCTGTAGGTCTTTAGGAATTACTTCTTTCGTGATAGTTTCTTAAAGCGCCACGCCCATGCAGGTTTAAAGTTAAGGGCGCTGTCTTTTCAGCACCACACGCGTCAGACGCGACGCGTCACTGAGGTGTAGAAACAGGACGCGTGCTTTTGTAGTCATTTAGGCATTTTTAATGATTCTTCATGTACACATGTGCGTCAGTCCTTCTTTCTGATGTCTGAAAAAGAATCAAATACAACTGTTTGTTAGGCTTGTTTCTAGATTAAAAGGCTTGTTTTGCTGAGTTTGTTTATAAGCAGGACTTATAACTCTTAGTCGGTGGTATGTTTTTTTCTGCAGTATATTTTCACAGTTCATTGCAGACACAAGACCATTTCACTCTCTAAAGCGGCCTCACATGAATAGATCGAAAAACCCAGTTTCCATAACAACAGAACCTGCCCGAACCCGCTCAAAAGTGTCGCTTTGGCGACTGTCTTTACGGGCTGTTCGTTTCGGGGGAAAATGTGAGAAATACAGTTTGGAAAACAAAGAGGACAAAGAATTCATTCAGCTCAATAAAGATAATCAAATTAAACAGCAGATACGGACGCATGACTAACGCAGCAACGAGTTAACTTATTTAAACCACTTGTCCAGAACCACTTTTCTGACATAGTGCTCTCTATGGACCATTACTTAAAACATGCTGTAGTGTGCATATACACATACCGTCATCATTCAGTACAGAACCTCAGAACACCTGTTTCAGCCAATCACCGCACTGCAAACTCAACTACAGCTCATGCAGTTGCTATGGGTTACTGGTATGGAGAAATCCAATACATATCCAAAACTCAGGTTTCAGGTATTAACCTGTTATTTTCAGGTCCTTGTCGTTTAAAAGAGCAAAATGATTTGTTCATTTTTGCACATTTAAACGGATTCCACAGAAATGGCGCAGTAGGAATCTGGCACAGCTGATTTCGTCTGAATTACTGCATGCTGGTTTTGCATGGGCGTCCTGCCCTGCATGCAGCAGCTTTTGCTGGCTCATCAGATTTGTCGAGCGTAAAACTGTGTGCTTGATGCAGGGAACCTGAAAGAGGATAATTGTGAAAAACAGGGATCTGTATTTGTAGGCCGATGTATCCATAAACAGATTCTCCACGTTTTGCGACACTGGAGACTGGAGATTGTTTCTCACTCCGTCTCCACCCAGTTCTTTTTAGGCATTACTCAGAATTATACACGCCCTTCGTTTCTCATCTCTGCCATTAGATGGCAGTCGAGTCATGCTGCAAATCACTGACTGAAAGATCTGACAGTCGACAGGGTGTGAAAGATCCACAAAATGAATAAAAAGTGACAAAAGTGACATATGATGCAATATATTGAATAATGAAGTCAAACAGGAAACAATCAAGTGTAAAGTGAACGAAAGCGTGTCTAAAACAAACACAGATCTTTCTTTTAAACTTTAATTTTTAAACATTGTCCAGCAGGGGGTAAAATTTTTGTCAAATCAATACAACATAAGTCATAATTCTTTTCATCATTGCTGTCTGAAGAACAAATCTTCACAGAGGAGTTTTACCCACTACCTACCAA
>JAZGTJ010003891.1:19730-33093 GCA_036877575.1 Botia almorhae
ATATATATATATATATATATATATATATTAACAGCTAACCTGTACCTTCTCCTCTGTCTGTACTAGTTTGCCTCGGTTATTAATAACTAAAAATAATGTAGAAACAAAGCACAATGTAGAAACCTTCAAATGCCACGTTCTTAAAGGTGCAAAACACACAAACAAAACAAAACATTTTATGGCACACAACATATGCTTATGACAGGAAGTGATGACATCACACTGTATCAAACATGATTGAGGAAATGAGGCACAAAGTTTTTAGGCTCTCGGTTTTGGCAGCTTCTGGAGAATTACATCGTTCTCAGGAAACAGATACACAATGAAGACCAAACAGAACACATCCACAACACACAAAAACCCATCCACAACACACAAAAACACATCCACAACACACAAAAACACATCCACAACACACAAAAACACAACTGCACTAGCATAATTCACCTCAGGGTTCAGGAGAAACACAACCCCTGTTCTCAGAGGCTCTTAAAGGGCAGTTCATCCAAAACTTAAAAATCTTTCTCACTGTGGGTGAACTATTGCTTTTAAACCAAAGGTTTCTCCTGCTAGGTTGTGTGCTACAAACAGCACTGAAATTTTCTGATCTCCTCAAACTAAGAGCATGAAATGTTTCCAGAATCCTTGACACAGCTATGACAACAGGCAGCAGATTTAAGCATAAGCGTATGTCAGAACATCACCGAACTGGTTTTTCATAACAACTGTGAGTCCGGTATAGTTTAGTGAGCTGTGTCAAGCTGTGTGTGGGGTTAACTGTCACTAGTTCCTGATATGTGTGTGAAGGAACTAGAGGCAAAAACATGACAGAGATAATCATCTTAATAATCATCTTTTTCACACAGGGATCCAAGCCAATGTATCCAGACAGATTATCTAAATATGATGGATTATGAAATATGGAGTTTATCAGACATTGTATTGTACCAGGCACTGTATCTGTGTACTGTCAATGTACGGTGCAAAACATTATGCTAAATTTGGCATAAAAAATACAATTCAAAACACATCTTATTTTATCATTAAGCTATTCATTTTTCCATTACTGTCAACACTGGATGAATACGGAGTGTCTTTTCTTTCCAAACCACATACAAATCCCTCATTCCTGCATTCCTGCAACTGAAGGATAGCAATGATGCTAATAAATACAATCATAGCTACCAACCAGCCGCGCTCAGATAGTCTCAGCAAGTCTTTATATTTTTGTTGATCGTGACTTTGAGAATGAAAAATAAGAAGGATTGTTTAGTATTTAGTCACTATTGTGTGTGTGTGTGGCCCAATCAGGGTCATGTGATCAGACTTAAAGTGGCAGCTAGCCAATCAGATGCATCGCCAGTTCCTAGTGCTGAGCTAGCGTTTACATGTTTGTTTAAACTCACTGCCTCCAAATACTTCCAACTGTAACTGAGATAAAGAGTTGTTAAGGGACATGCTCATATCTAGCTTTGAAAATAAACTAAAGGGGACACAACAAATGAAAGACAGAAAGAAAAAAGGGCCTGAAACAGAGAAGTTCATCATCTCAGAAGCAAGAATGTCACTTCTCAATGTGGAAAAGAGCAAATGGAAGGAAATACTGACAGGAAGTAGAGGAAAGGGCAGAGGTGAAGAAGTGTACAAGAAAGGTCAAAGGAAGGGGGGGGGGGTCCTCTGTACAAACTGTGATCTTTCCAATCATCCGGGTCATGCCTGAGGCACAGGGTCTGATGTGTGTTCAAATAGAGCTGGCAGGAGGAGTGGTCAGTCTTTTTCCAATGTAGACCCTGTAACAGACATACAGTGAGATTTTGACTGAGGCCGTTAAATGCAAATAAACGTGCGAGTTTCTGCTTTGCTGCATTTGTTTGTTTTAGTAATGTTAAAATAACATTAGTATATGCCTTTCGGCCAGGTTAAGTAACAATGTGGACCTGACTTTATGCCAACTGCTAAAAGTTCTCTAAGAATACTGCCCCCTACTGAACATCATAGAGATCCACGTGTCTTCACTCCACAGAATGTGGAAGGGAGATTGTGTGTGTATGAGGTGAACGTACCCGAGACCGAGAACCAGGATGTGGGACAGAAGCAGCGAGGGGATGAAGACTTTGAGGAACTCGGCAGAGAAGATACCTCCTTTCTTCATCGCTCCTGTCTTCCTCATGCTGAGAGTCACTGAACGGCGCGGGTGACGGAAGTGAAACTCCCTGCAGGACAGATGAACCCGACTCATGCTTAACATCATCCACAAAACCCTGAACCCAAAACCTAGTGTGATGCCTACCTAGATGACTTTCTAGGGAAACAAGGTATGTCTTAAATTGAAGGTGGCCTGCTGCGCTACTTTCTAAGGTGCATTATTTTGGCCTAAATTTGACATCACTGCATACATCCTTTATGAATAATGTAATCCCACAATGCATTGCAACAAACCGGCTAAAAATCAAATACGGGAAAATCACCCAACATTTATTACTTGCGCTACATGTTTTTGTGCTTACTAGTGTATTGATGGAATAGCTTAGCGACATGCTAATGTCAACATGAACTGTAAATGTTCCTACAGAAGCTGACGGGGAATATTACTTGATTTCAGCAGAAACAGTCGCTCACTAAAACAGAGCTGATTACAGTCTGATAGCAGGATAAACTAGCTTATGAGCTAGAGCTGATAAATGTTCTAGATTGTTGTGAATATTTGTATGCTTGTTTTCACTACTGCTTACTTTGGTGGAATATTTTCTGGTCTACTTGACCAATCAGACAGCCGGTCTGAATCCTTCATTAAGATGTCATCATCTTTGATTCTCTCCAGCACTTCCTCCTGACACACACACACACACACACACACACAAACAAACCAGTCAGGTAACAAAGATAAGCCAGAGCATGTTCATACATGATTTCTGTCCACAGATAGTTCTCCATAGGACATACCTGACTGTCTCTCCGCATGTCCACGTCAAAAATGATCTGCCCTTCATCCTGAGGACTGTGGGGTCGAGGGGGACTGTGAGAGACAGCAGAGAGATTCACTATGTGTTTAGACAATAGTCATATTAATGTAGAGTGATCAAAGTTCACTACAGGTCAGGGTGCTAAGGCTAATTTGCGTGTCTAGCTCCTGAGTAGATGTAGAATAGTCTTCTTGTGTTACATGGTAATAAAATAAAATAAAGCTTATATTGGAGTTGATATTTTATTACCGAACACAATAACATCACCATTAACATTAAATATGGCTTTAGCGTCCAAATACATTTTATGGGTCACTGTATCAAGTGTCCATGTGAGTCATAAAGACCATAATCTCACAGTAAACACCCAGAATCATATGACTTATCAACAGTAATTATAACTGTATCCTCTCAGAGCGAGAGGTCAGACTCAGTGTGAGGACAGCTCATGTTTACAACTCCCTATCAATGACATCATACCTCAAACCAAGACCTCATGTGACATTTCCAGATGACATATATGCACATGTCATATGTAAACAACACAACAATGCCAAAATCCTAAAGGAACAGTAGCTTACAAATTCATTTTCAAATAATTCAAACCAAGTTATATGTTCAACAGATCAAGTTAGATGTTCCACAAACTGGATTTCAGCCTCTTCTGATCGTAACGCTTCAAAAGACAGCACACAAATATAATGTTTATGATGAAGGTGAATGCACAACCTGTCACAGGAGGAGTTACTGCGGCTGGACTCGTGTTGGGCATCAAGCAGGATCTTCTCCATGTCTCCGTTGTGGATGGAGGATGATGAGGGAACGTGTTCCAGCCCCCCCGTCATCCCATCATCCTCCTCTTCTACCTGAACTAGAGTGGGCGGGACTGAGCCGGCGGAGGACGCGAGGGACGCAGAGTTCCTGTTCATCTCCAGCTCCACCCACGACCCTAAACACACGTCATTAAACCATCATTACAGCATCACTACAGCAGCACTACAGCATCGCTACAGCATCGCTACAGCATCGCTACAGCAGCGCTACAGCAGCGCTACAGCAGCGCTACAGCATCACTACAGCATCACTACAGCATTACTACAGCATCACTACAGCAGGTATTTAGGTATTGTTTGTTGAACTGCTCTAATTTAAACTGATCCTATGAATTGGTTTGGTGAGCTGGTTTGGATTTTCATTATAACACAGTAAAACATCACAGGTTTACGGTAATGATAATCAAATAAAAACACAATGTCACAATACAAAGCACATTGAAACGCTTTCATGTGTTTATTGTGTGCTCTGTGCAGTCACATCATTGTGAAAATATGTTTGGAAAGATTCTCATTGTAAAATCTCATTGTATTGAAAGGGCTCGTGAGGCAGACAGAGAGAAATCCCTCAGTAAGTTAGTGATCGTCTGGCTTGGCTTCTTTGTACTGTCTGATGAAAGGGCAGTAAAAGTCTCCATTCCAGCCCCACTGATTTATGACTCACCTCTGCCCCGCTGCTCCGTGCCCTACGTGATTACAAGCAGAAACACACTCAGCGGGAACGGACGGCCTCACAAACACAAACACACAGACTGCGTTTATCCCCGAGTTTAGGGCTAAGCTTCCTGTGCTCCACTTTACCACGTCTGCTTTGCTGTCTCATCGGAAAGCCTGTGCTACAGCACAGAGAATCCTCTGTTTTCCACTGCCAGCTTAACATGCTGGTTCTGTTCCCTCACACACAAGCTGATAATAAACTGAACGCCTCTCCAGCCAAAGCACCTCCATCTCCAAGTCAAAGAATACAAGGGGCAGTCAGCAGCTAGATCACATGACTTCCTTAGGTTGAGCAAACATGTGGGTCAGGTGACACGTGCTGTGCTTTAACTTTCACCAGCCATCTTCCTATTAAAATGCAAACATATTTCCATCTTATCCTGATGGACCGCCTGTGAACTGAGCCGTGCAAATATCTACTGACCTTTGTTTTGAACCACTCACATAAACAATGTTGCCATGACAGCAGCCAAGCTGAACATGTTGCACCAGCTCCACAACAGGAAAAAATACAGAAAAACTCACAGATCAAAAGATCAGATGTATGACTGTGGCTCATGTTTAAAAGACTCTGATGTTTATTACTGTCTGCCCTATTACATGAAAAGATTAAAGATACAGTCACGCCAACGGTGGACACGTTCAGTGAATCACGAAAAGACATGTCTGAGTCATGTTTCACACCAAAATCAAGAAAATATACACGCCGCATAATAAAGCCCATTTTTTAAGTTTCTGGAGATCCTTCCAGGAGATCAACACTGTTAGATCGTTGGATGTGGGCGGAGTCTCCTCACGTATCCCTCTCACGTATCCCTCATCCACCATCATGTCTAAAACTGTAACAATGAGCTGCAACAATAACAATGAACTGTAACAATAGACCAAAAGAATGAGCTCTAATCTGCCCATCTGTTACACTGAAAGGCTCTGAATAACACTGACATGTCATTTCTCTTTATAAACACAAGTCCCTCTACAAAATTCACTTTTCAGCATCACTGCACCTGAATATGGATCAGATCAGATTTGACCGACTCATCTGTGTGACCACACAAGTGAAACTGATTATATTAGTACAGGCAGTCAAAGCAGTTGACAGGGCAGTTCATGAAAACGGAGCTGATGTCAGTAATTCAGTGCAGTTCTTTAAAGGCCATCTGACAGCAGCTGCTGTGTGTCTGATGTAAGTTCAGTCATTTATTCCAGCAGTCCGCCTCATGACACAGTTTACCCACTTTACAAGCAACATACAGATGTGTTAAACTGATACCTCACTGTACCCAACTCACCTCCCTAAACTAACCCGTTTCAGTAAAGTCTGTTCATGTCTGCACCTCCATATTCTGCCCAAACAGAGATAAATACTCACTCATGTGCTCCAGATCATATCATGGTGAAGGGTACACTTTTTAACAAATTCATATTTATTAGCCAATTCTTTACAGTTCATTTATTGGCCAGTTGACGTGTTCACAACCTGTTATTCAGTTAATAGCAGGTTAAGCTATTTATTCCATAACTAGTGTTGTTAGTTATACATATAGTTACTTTTTTGATCTAATTATTTATTATTAATATTTCATACATGCACAGGCGTCCTGAAGTGACGTCACAGCTGTGATGACGCTCAGTTTGAGTGTGAGAGAGCACGTAGCGCGCTCAGCATTGTTTACTCTAGGGTGCATGATATTACTGCCTAAGTATACTGTACTAAAAGCTGCGGTGCTAATATTTAGACATGGCGAGATGGAACAGTCTGCTCCTCGCATTTCAGAAGACATGCCAGGAATAACAACAGTTCATTAAATCTAGTAACTTTAGTTAATCTTTTGGGAATTTTCGCTTATATAGTTGCCACACCTGTACATATTATATATGCAATTCCCTAAACGCACAAACTGATATGGACATTGTTAATCAATAATTTGATCAATTTGAAGGTTTCTGGCAAACCAACACATCACACTGAACTCTGTTTATATGCTAATAGTTCCTTTTACGATTAAGATTTAAACTTTATTTTCGGGTTTAAAGATTAGCTGTACGGATAATAACACGCTGGCTGGTAAAATCCTTCAGGAAATTAATAATGACGATTGTTGTCAAGCTCGCATTCAGACAAAGACTTTACAGTCGTTGTCACATGTCGTGCGTTATAAATTCATTTAAAAAGGACAAACCGCTGGCTCTTAAACTCGTTCTTGTCTACACACCAGAAAGACACATGAAGTTTATTAAACAAAGAAACGGTTTTTGATCATCTACAAAATCTCCATTTTCGAGTCGCTCGCCTCGAGTTTTGGCTCGCCTTGTTGACATCGGTTTTGGCCAGCCTCCTAAAAACGTAAGCGACGCTATTGGTTTAGGCTAAAGTCAATCATCTTTTAAGACCCGCCTGCACAACAATCTTTACAGGCCATTGGCCAGTATGCCTGTCAATTTACGATGACGCATATCTCTTACAGCAAGCTCCTCCCTCTTCGCCTATGCAAAGAAATGTTGACTTGAACTAAAAACGAATTATTTACCTTCATCAGAACAACTTAAAGTATCAAAAAACACCGATTCAGACACGCCGAAGACTCCTCTGACCGACCGCGCGGATGACAACACAATATAACGAGGCACCGGAGCTGTACGTACCGTTTAATCCCGCTTCCCCGTTGTTGTCTGCGGGAGCAGCAGCGGCGGACATCGTGGCTGTGTGTTGGGCGGCTTGCATAAGACTCGCAGTCAGCAGCCCTGCACGAACACACCGCCTGCGCGCTCCCGTGGAGCTGCGCGCACACGCGCGTCCACGGCCTGACCGCGGATCGGGCGATCTGTGTGGACGCTGCTGGATTCCAGAGAAACTCTGATCTCAGAACAGCTGGAGAAGCACACGTTTCCCGCAGCGCTACAATGACGCACACGGGAGCAGATCTAACAAAGACAGCGAAGGCGGCTTTGTTGTTTCTTTTAAACGATTAACTTTATAATATTGTATTCGTACATGTATTTTTTTAATCCTATACATTATATTGCGATATGGCCCATATCATTATTAATATTTTATGCGTTTGATTTGACTGTCATTTTAACGTCACATGTTGTATTCAATAACAATGATGTTAAGATGACGTAATGGAGTTAAAGATCATTGTGAGAAAATGATGCGCGTTAGGGAAACAGCAGCTGTCAATCAACTGAAGGGCCCTGATTACTTTATCAATCCGAAGGGTCTGCCAAGCCCACCAATGCCATAAAATGAAGTATTTAGGACAGCACCTACAGCACATAAAATGTTTGTAACTTTTGATCAATAGGCAGAGCTGTCAATCAATGAATGTGGTGTTGACATGCAACGTTTCATGTCAACACAAAGCTTTGAGGTCCTAACACTGACCTCAAGGGTCAGAAATGAGAACATGTGCCTGACCAACAGCTGGGACCAGTCCAGTGACAAACAACATGTATTTTATATTTTGATCACCTGTTATTGTCCTCCGTACATTCTCAGCTAGATTGTGTTTTATTGGGCCAGCTCAACAGCACTCGGTCACAATATTTCAGTTTGTTGCCAAGCATGTTTGCATATGTAAAAGAAGAGAACACAATGCTGATTTGTTTGTTCAGTTTATAAATACCATTTCATTATCATAATCTCTATAATCTTTCTCAGCTTGTAACTCTTGAGAGAGAGAGAGAGAGAGAGACACTAGATATAAAGTGGGCATGGATCACAACAGGAAGTAACTCCTGTAAACATGTATGACATGAGTGAGCGGTTCAGTCAGTGTGTGAGTGTGAGTGTGTGTGTGTGTGTGCTTAAACAAGTGCAGACAAAAGACCAGAACAGCAAACACGGTGAATCCTGCCACAGGCCTGTTTGTGCCAAAATAAACCCTCTCTGGGGCCCGTGAGCATGTATATGAGGAGAAACATGGCCCTACACTATATGGAGTGTATCAGACAGTATGAAATGTAGTAAACTAAACAAAACTACAAAAAAACATTCCTGAAACGATTAAAACAAACTAAACAACTTGGCAGTATTCTCATAAAATGTAAAAAAAAAAAAAAAAAGTTACAATGGCACAAACAACATATCGGACATTAAAGAACAGGCAGCCGTCCACATGAGTTCAAATGAGTTTTTATACAGACACCCTGAATAAACCAAAACCAAGAAAAACAAAAAGAATCTGTCAAAGATCAGGACCCGCCGCCCGTTGGGTTCCTGCGCTCGGACTCATGAGTAAAGGGTAAATGGATAGAGGGTACAGACAGACGTTTGCACGTCACCAGAGCAAGGCGCATATTACAGAGGCCAAAACCAGGTCGCACTCTCTCTCCAGACCAGTTTGAACCAGTTTATTCAGTACTGGCAGCCGCTAGCTGTCTTCACTGGTTCGTGTGTCCTGGAGCAGGCCGAGGTTGGTATGTGATGATGGTGGCTGTCACAGAAATGATTTTTCGCCAGTTCATGTTTTTCACGCAGACAGAAGGTTCAGAGGTTTTCTCTCGCACACGTTAGTTCACTTTTTCCTGGAAGATGTACAGGTTATTGGTAGTTGCCACGGCGATGATGTTTTCCTGCGGGTGCCAGGCAGTGTGCAGGATCTTCTTGTTGAAGTCCAGGCTGTCCACGCTGATCTCGTCCTTCTTGCGCTTGCCGCCTGCACACACCCTGCGTGGCTTTAGCACCTGCCGGGGCTTGCAGCTGTCACGTGACGCTTCCAGGGTGACATCACGTCGCTGGGTGCGGTCCAACATTCGGAAGAAGTTATTGTAGGATCCAGTCATCACCACACTAACAGAAAACAAAAAACACAGAGACAGAGACTGCAGCGTTAACAAACCCGGAAAACAGTAAATTATCTAGGGTGAAAACAAAGATTGTGGACTTAAGACAGGTTAATCATTAATCTAGAATTAAATTAAAATTATTTAAGCATTTTATTTCAGCTGTAAGTTTGAAAACAATGGACCAACAATGTTAATAACACAGCAGTTTAAATGATGATAATTACAACTGTGAGAAGTGCTGTGTGGGCGATTGCACAGCTGTGCAAAAGGACGTCGCACAATAAAACGCTCAAGTAGATCAGTCATCAGATTTAAAGCACTGACAGTAAACTTCTATCACTTAATTATATTAATTATTTTACCATTTATGCAGTAAGCAGTTACACTGGCCACTGTATTAGCTAAATATCTGTCAGTTACACTATTAAAGCTACAGCCTCAAAACAACACCAGGAAACACGCCCCCATACCAGCCTGATTATACAGGCAGATTGACTAGTCCTGTAAAGATTTCTTTAACTAGCTGCAGTTTAATCCATGGACGATCACCCTCTAAACCGTCGGTCAAATTGCTGAGTTAAATGACAAACTATCAATCTGTAAAAACTGACGTTTTTAATGACATGCTGAGTCGATGTTTCACTGAGCTCTAGCATTCTGTCTCATTCTGATAACACGTCTCTGTAGATAAGAGTCCGTCCAGACCCCAGCAGAGTCGAGTTAGGGGACATGCTAAAAAGAAACTGTGTGACTAAGCTACTCTGAAACTCTACCTTTCCAAACTGAAGTAATCAACTAGTCGAGTCACTGTTTAAAACACGATGTATGCAACAAATTAGTGATGAAAAGTAGCTAATTACTATTTTATTAGATCACAAAACCAATAATGCAACCAGTTGCAGCGCTGCATTAGTGACTCTGCTACACACTTCGGTACTGAACTGATCTCATGTGGGCTTGTGAAGCGTCTCACCTGTCATTTCCATTCCAGCAGCATTCAAACTTGTCAAAGATGCAGTCGTTCTCATACAGCGAGCACAACTTACTCCTGAGATACTCGTGAACCTGCAGAGGAAGAGACAAGGTCATGACCTCAGAAAGAACAAGAGACGAGGTCGTGACCTCTAACACCAGTAACAGCAGTGAGGAAATGAATTAAACCGATGATGAAGTGACACTGATGCTGTAGACACTCCCAATTTCAAACTGCAGACTCTCTCTTTTACCTTTAATCTTAACACTGCACTAGTAATTACTGCATGTAGCGCCCCCTGATGTTCAGGACTATATTTACATTGTTTATAAACATACTGGAATTTGGAAAGAGTGAGCAGATAAAGGGGAACTGTCATCTGTCAACAATTACTGCTATCAAAATATCTTTACCAATACTTTAACAAATGACTGAAGCTGTAAATATTTCAGCATAGTTCATCTATTATTATCATCTATTATAATTACAGTATTATCATTATTATTAAACTCCTGATGTAACGTCTGCATTTCTGCACCACTGATAACAACTCAAATGTGATTGGAGTTAATATTTGACTCTGTACTGTTTTGGTTATAATGTCATTTTAAAGTAAATATTTTGGTCAACGATTTGCGCAATTAACCAGCACAGCAGAAACATTTACAAGGCAACACATGTAGGACGGATGTTGTGCTACATGCAATGAATGAAAACAGACAAACTTCAGGACTCTGGCATCTTCAAATATTGATTTCTAAAGAAAACGATTGATTGTAAAATCAGACTTCAAAGCATTGACATCAGAACTCTCACCTGATATGTCTCCACGGGCCGGTTCTCCATGTTGAGGTCCCAGATTTTGACGGACAGGTAGTCTCGGGTCATCATGTAGCGTCCGCTGTGACTGAACTTCACGTCAGAGATGGAGGAGATGATCTCAGAGAAGAAGGAGCGGTTGCTGGGGTCTTCCGGCTCCTCAAACACTACACACGTCAACAGGAGAAAATTCACAAACATTTACAAAACTTTATTAAAAGTATTAAAATCATTCAGTTATCGCAAACCACAGCGATATGCATATTGTGACATGCAAATGTTTTTTGCAGGCCAACTTTCTACAACCAGAAAATGACACTGACAGTCTTCAGAATTCTTTGTTGGATAAATTTGCTCGTGACGTTTCTGTTGATGCGACACTCACATTTCGAATGCTTGTCGCAGAGTGCAGAAGCGCGCATGTCACACAGACGGATGGTGCCTTTACTGCTGCTGTAGACAAACGTGTTGCACTGGTGCGGATGAAACTCTGCGGCTGTGATTACCTCCGTCAGCTCCTCCATGTTGGCTGGTTTAATATCCACGATGTCTGACACAGAGTTAAAGCAACACAACACAGACAACTCAACAACGTTTCTGCGCTAGTTTAAATCATTTCGTTTGTGCAGGATACTGAAGCTGCGGTCTGTGATCTCCAGATGCCACAGGTTGATGCGCAGGTCGTCGGCGGACAGATACGTCTCATTGTCACTGTTGACTGAGATGGAGTTGATGTGATAAGTGTGGGCGTTAGCAAAGACCCTGCGTGGGCTCGCCTCCACCATCAGATCCATGGGCCTGAATACAGGCACCTGCAGTTCAAAACAGATGATCAGCTGTTTATTAATAACAGCCACTCAGTTAATTTCAAATGTATTTCTACAGCGCTTTCAGTTTTGCATTAATGTTAACAGTTAACAGCATATAATAATTTGTCCCACTAAGACTATCAGTTTAAAGAAATACTGTTTTACAATAAACAATGATAAAGCTCTTAACTGATGGCCTTATCGTGTACGCAGAATTACATATGTACACAAGAGGGCGCTATAACGTCACCGTCATATTCCAGTATAGTCTAAGTTTAAAACTATGCAGTGTACAGTGAAAGTGTGTTGTGTGGGAGTGTTTCATCCATGATGACGACACAGTCTCATAAAAATACAACTACACAATTCAGAGTCGCACTCAAACGCTGCATCACCACAACAAACATCCACAACTACATACACTGACAGCATTTTAATCCAGCTTTCTCTTGGCCATGCAGCTGCAATATGCATATTTTGATAATGTCACTATATATCTTGCATGCAACTGCAGGCAGTGTTTTGCAAGCACACGCACCCGTAGAGTTGTGATGGTCGTCGCATCTCTGTAGCGGCCGTCCTCCTCCTTCAGATTATAACCCTCCGGTCTCTTGTCTCGCTCACTGATTTTCCACAACTTTATAGTTTTATCTGCGATCAGCACAAATCAGTTCATCAACTCACATCATAACTGACCAACCTTCTGTCTGCAGTAACCTGACATACGACATGCAGTAAGACATGCACAGGGTTAATAGTCACTATGAAAACATCTGCCTGGCCCTTCGAGCATCTCTCACTGCTGTTTTTTGTGAACACAAGCTCAGCATTGATTCACAAGCCTCTATAAATACACGCGGGTTGCGCAACACAATGGCAGGTTCATATTTTTAGACGCCATGGAGACGGACTCAGTGAGTCAGCGGGGAGGAAAAGCTGAGCTGGAAAATGCACAGAGACTAAATCTACCCCACACGATTTTGTATTAAACCTCTCATACATAACACAGAGGACTCAGATCACCCTCAAAAAATATAAAATACATGATTTATTAATTTTATGTACATTTATGGCTCAAGGCCAGAGTAAAAGTGCTACATTGTTACGCATGTCATTGTGAAATAAAAACAGCTGATTGGTCCGCTTGTAAGCGAAGCGCCCCAAATGATGTACTAACCATTTGTGGATAACAAAAATTGTGCAGCGTTCTTCTGTGGTAACCAGCGGATCTTGTTAATCTTCTCCTCAATCTCCAAGCTCTTCAGGTAGTCAAACTCAGGCTCGTGGCTCTGAAATGTGCTGTAAACATTATATTCACTGCGACTCTGTGGATGACTCTTGTTCTGCAGGAGAAGACAGACATCAGATGAAGAGAGACATCAGATGAAGAGAGACATCAGATGAAGAGAGACATCAGATGAAGAGAGACATCAGATGAAGAGAGACATCAGATGAAGA
>JAZGTJ010003892.1:0-33092 GCA_036877575.1 Botia almorhae
CTATTCCTCTCCCCTGCAGGCTTAAACAACAGGCCTGTGGCAGACCAGGTCTCTCTTAGCCCAGAAAAGCAAGCATGGTCATATTCCAAGGCGCCTCATCCAGAATTGATTAAGGGAATAGAAATGACAGGGGAACTTTGTTATATTGTCGTATGTTGTCCCACAAGGGCCCATGCCACTTAAAGTGACCTTCATGCTACCAGGAAAAGGTGATAATCCTTAGGACATCTCTCCAGTGGTTCTTGGGTGGAAGGGCATATTTCGAAATTCAAGGTGCCACTGTGGAGAGGAGATGATGGAGGACAGGGTAAGGACATCAGGGCTGGCTGTAGGGCCCCTCTGTACCTAGGAAGAGGAACTGTGGACCCAGCTCTGAAAGAATGACTGTTTTTCACCTTGTTAGGGAGGCTCAGACTTTATTACCCCCCTTGGGGGTCAGAGTCAACAGTCACGGGGGTCAGAGTCAACAGTCACTGGAGTCACGGTACATGAACAACTAGAATAATGGTTTGTTCAAAAATCAACCCAGAGTTATAAAGTTCTCTCAAACAACTGCCATAACTCCACTTAGTTGATCAGTGCCCTGATTTGCAAAAGTGCCTTAAAATGCTGCATGTAATTTTATTTAGGTTTTTTATTTATCTTTTGTTCCTACTGGTATGTAATAATCTATATTTGTAGTGTACTGTTAGAGCCGTAGCCCCATCAGTACACAGGTCACAGATTTCTTTTTAATTATAATGAAAATTCCATCCCTAGCCTGTTATTATCCTGTTCATGTTGTTGTTTTGTACACAGTTAAAAGATTCTCTCCAGACTTATTACCTGCTCATTTCCAAGACCTCAGTTCTCACCCTGATTCTCTCTCAGTCTTGTATATTCCTGGTTGTGTTCAAAAGCATGACCCTGTCACAACCAGTGGGCCATCTTGCAGCTGACCTCTCGCCAGACTGAGGAGAAGTGCAGATACTGCGCAGATACTGTTGCTGTTTTCTTTTCGCTCGGGTGAGCTCACATCAGGCGGATATGGACGTTCATACTCTCTGCTCGCCACAGCAGGGGGGCGGAGGAGAAATCGGTCCCTTAGCTCCACATTAAGCATGCAACAACACACATTAGAAAATACAGCACTGACATCTCACTCTTTCACACCCATCGAAGTTCTTTGACCTCCAGTGCTGTCAGGAGAACTGGAAAAAAAACAGTGTGAGCCTTTCAAATGGAAACAGTACAGAATAGAATGAAGTTTTCCATGCCTTGCTCCACGCTTCCAAACATTTATGTCCTCGAGAAACCATTCTAAATCAAACGGATCCCTCACACGTACACTCTTCCCCCACACTCCTTGTGCTGTGTCGTCTTAAGGCATACCAGCAGCCAAATCAGTGTGGGAAGAATTAATGCTCTCTGTGGGCACTTTTGGCTGGTAAGCGGAGGCCGTGGGCTGTGCAGAGAGGGGCGGCCATATCTGCCACACATGCAGAGGCCAGATGTTTCCTTAGAGCTCTGTCATCCCAACCTCCAGCCAGAGATCTTGGCCTGCACACCCAGAAATATGAATCTCTCTCTGTCTTTTTTTTGTCTGTGTCTTTTTCCACAGCGTGTGCTTATATTTACTACTCCCTCGTGTGCTCCAAAAGGTAAAAAGTCTTTACAGTTGTCACGGTCCCCAAAACAGCCCTAGTGACTTTTCATTGACCCACAGCACCACACACCCACTTTGTTGGTCGCTTTGAGAACTTTCCATCCGTTTCTTCCTTTTTTTGTTTGCATTTGATGAGTTCAAAAGCTCTTTGTTGGTATAACTTGTGGGCCTCTGCAGCTTGTAGATGATATAGCACAACACATAAAGCATTAGACCTCTCCAAGATCTTAAAATGGACCTCACAGCAGCCTGTTTTATGAAGTATATAATAAAACAGCATAGACAAAGGAGATTCTGATTTAAAGAGCAGCGGTTACAAGCAAGACTCCAATGAAATGCATATATATGTATGCCTCAAGTTTTCCTGAGTTAACCCGACCACAGACAATTTTCCTGCCAAGACGGGCAATTTTCTGTTACTTGAACCCTTAGGCCACTTTTTTCCTTTCTCTGTTGTTTTCTTTCTAGTGTAACCGTTTGTATCCAACGTCTTTTGTTGTGTAGTGGCTAAATGTTAAGTACTGTAAATTAAAAGGATCAACTTGGAGACAGGACTGACCAAAGCGTTCCGATGATGAGTCCTGACCTCATTAACATTTTCAGGAAGAGCAGCTCGATGACCTTGTTAACATTTCTGCCGTAATTAATTAAGCCACACGAGTGCTGAATCTTTGCCGATTCCTGCCAGCGCGGTCCACTCAGCAACAGGGTGAGTGATGTATTGAGGGTGGAGAAAAGGCAAGCCGCTGTCAATTTCTCAGGTCAACAGCACGGGGCACGGATGACAGCGGTTGGCTAAAAGCTTAACGGAGAGATTTTTCTTTTCCACAGGTTCATTACCGTACTTTTAATATTTATTAATTACTTTGGAGGGAGATAAAAAGCTTGCCCATAAATTCTGCACCAGACGACACATAATATCTCTTTTGGCATCCAGGAGACGCATGTCGGTCTTTGTGATAAATGTTGCATTATACAGATGTACTAGACTGTAGGCATCACGCGAAGTTCTGTTAGTATTCAGGGTTAAAGAGTCTCTGAGTGCTGAATATGATGAATCATTATGTCTTCGGCATGCCACGGTGGTCAAGTTGTTTGTTCAAGGTTTTTCCTTTATTCTCTATAGCGCTAATACTACCACTCTACAAAGACGAGAGGAAAGAGAGACCTCAGGCTGTCGGGCTATCACGGTCTTACACATTGCCGCTTTCATGCGCTGAATGCAAATTGGATCAGGTAATTGGGAGGCAGCTTGAGAGGGCTGCTTCAGATCTCCCTAGCGACAAGCTCTGCTTACCATCATGATTGGGCCCAGATGGACTGTGAAACACTGACTATGCTTTCCATTTCACATAGCTGTCTATACGCCCTCACGCAGGGCAGCCTTGCATAGTTATTTAATGTCACGTCCTGCACATGTACTTGATCACCAGGGGTCGCATGTATAAATACAGCGTACTTGGAAAACAGACTTTGAAAAGTGCGTATGCTATTTTCTTTGCATATGTCAAGACATAATGAAATTCATTTAAAGCAAACTGAGACATGATAACGTGTCACAAGCTTTCATACCATGCATATGTTTTATTAATGACATCAACCCGCCTATATTGCAGCATGAATTTAATTATTTTTTTACAAAAATCATTTTAATTACATCGCTTTGCACAATGACCAATCTAGCTGCGAGATGACCTGAGTCGTCCCACAATTCCTATATTCATAATTTTCAGGGCTGCAGGAGAAATTCATGAATTTCCACACAATCTTAGGGTAATTTGAATTTATAATAGAAATTATACATAATAACAGGAATTATACAATACCCCACATAGAAAGTGTGCATATGTAACCATTTCGAACAGAAACAACGCTATTGTTTCTAAGAAGTAAATGCACTACAAATATATTTGCAGAGATATTTAACTGTTTATTTAACCTGGTTCCAGTCAAAAGATTTGCTGTTGACACTAAGAAGGTGTACTTGCCAAGCTGTCACTAAACCTCACAAATTACCCTAAACACGCATATTTTTAGTCACCTTAAAATGTGATAAATCCCACCTTTGACAAAAATCAAGCATTCATATCTCCATACAATTTGATAAGAGTGTAGGTCTAGTAAGAATAAAGCCCTTGAACCGGATCTTTAGTAGTTCACCTCTGAAATGTTTTTCACTTGCTGCATCACTCATGTATCTTCATTTGACTAAACTGGTGCAAATTGCATTCTGGGGTAAACAGCACTGATAAATTGAAGCCATTGTATAAACAGCTGCGGCTATAATGCGAGTTGTTGCACTGAGCAAAAGCCTCATATAGTGATCGATTTAGACAAAGACAATTTAATATACATAAAAACATTGAGTGAGGCACTATGATTTATGCTTATGAAATTTTATAGCAGAAATTTTGCAGATGGCTGTCTGTGAGAGTGTTTCCGATCGGTGGGGCTACAATGTCTGTCAATTTATAAGCAGAGCAGTTCTTGATAATGTTGAAAACGTCTGCTGGTCTGTTGTTAGAGGACTTATGGGAGACGGGAAGAGGATGTTGAGGAATTACAGTATCACACATATAACTTGTTTTTGTTTATCGGTGCAGATTTTGAAGTATCGGCTTTGATCCTTTCCAGCTGGATTCTTGCCAGTTGGTCAAACACTCCAGTACCTCAAGTATAGCAGGAGTTGGGATTTCTCCACCAGCGATAAAATATAATTGCAGAGAGAGAGGAGGAGAGATGGAGGTAAATTAACAAGACATCTGTGCTTAACATTCAGCAGGTGGTATTAATCTGACAAGTTGACTGTCAGCTCAAATTATCTGTAGAGGATGCTTTTTTTGAGGTGAGCAAACGAGGTAATACAATAAAGTAATTCTTTTACCCATTGGCCTTTGATTTTAATCAGTCCAATTAGTATGCAATTTAAGCTTAGAAAGATTACCATCCTACCAATGGCATGATGTTTCATATAAGTAATGAATAAACAAAAAACATCATAAATGACATAAACCAAGTGATAGCAGTTCAATCTTTTCTTTCTGAAGGAAGTAAGAGGTGCCCTGATGGACCCCCGGTGTGCCCTGTGGCCACTTTACAGGAGTCAGCAGAATAGCTGGTGATTTGAGCGTGAACGTCAGAATGATGGCCTGGCTTTCATCAAGGGTTTGAAGGCCACTCTTATCAATCCAGATAGACCTGCTGAAGCTGCAAGACCAGCTGCATTCCCAATGATTCATCTTAACCCAAAACAGAGAAGCCACTCAGATAAATCACGCACGCTTCTGTGCTTATGAAAGCACAATAGATTTACGTAATATGACTCACAATTTAAGGTCAAAGTCATATTTATTTGCCTCAGAGAAGCTTTTACCAAAATGTAGACGAAGATATTCTGGATTAAGTGCAATTTAAATTAGCATGTTACGGAAAGTAATTTCAAAGTAGCCCTCAGTTTGTAAAAACAAACAGTAATTGTTTTAAAACAAAAAGTTTTAAATAARCMATKWACCGACTTAAAATTCCATTAAAAATGGAAGTCGGTCAAGCAGAAATGTTATATTTTWTAAATATTCTTTAAAATACATCTAAAGCCTCYCTGTAGTTATTTACTGACAATTAACATCAAACATCAAGTCAAATAACATTTTTACCCAAACCCAAAAGTTGCTGTTTGTACACTGTCCTTTGATGGTAATCTTATTAGTGTTTTGTGTTATATAGTGTTACGTGTAGCCAGAGACAGGAAATGTTTTTACAATATCCATCTATTTTGAAGCTGAAGCTAAAGAGGGGGCTGGGGCCCTAAAGTTAATGTAAAAATCTATATTTTGATTGGCCATGGTCTGTGGTTTGAGGGTATGGATAATTAGAGTTTATGTGCTATTTTTACCCTTGTAGGGAGCTGGCCAGTATTGTAGCTTAGGCCTTAACTTTATATCAGTTGTGAATTTGTCACAAATGACCGTCTGTCTTGCTTATTGCTGACAACATCTATTTCACACATAGTTGCTGTCCTGGGGCACGCATACAGGACAAAAGGGAAAATGAGTGTTAGGAGATTTTTTCCACATAATTACTGCTGATGATTAAGAAGCAATTTATAGAAGGTTATGTAATAATTAAGATGACATTTTACTGCTTAAAATAATAGTTTCTATTAACTACAGGGAGAGAAAAAACAGCAAAGGCACTCTCAAGAAAATGGTGAGGAAAATGTCAGACTACATCAGTTTACCTCGCTGGATTTGTTGCACACTCTGGAATGCTGATAACTTTGACTTGCTTACAGTAAAATGACAGCTGGTTGTTATTTGTGTTAAGAGGGGCAGGAGAATAAAAGCAACACAACGTAGCAGCTGCTAAGACTGCAGAAAGGATGTACTGTATCTCCAATGTGTTTAGTTTGAAGGCCATTTAAGAGTCTATCAAACAGCAAAAAAACAAATGCATCATTTTTATAAGGGCTAGAAACAATACATACTTTGTTGTTTCGGTATGAACTAGAGGTTACCATCCGTCATGATCATTTTTTTGGTTTATCAATGGATCCGGCTTGTGTATAAAAGGCATATAGTCTGTGTATGTGCATTGTCTAAATGGCCAAGGGCAAGAAATTGTTTCTCTGTGCAGAATAAAGTAAAGCAGGAACATCTTACGGTGCTTTTGAGAACTGTACTGTGGTTTTGAAACAGGGAAGCCAGTGGTGGTTAAGCTGTTAGGCAGCAAGACATGATTGATTAGAGAGTGCTGGTGAAGTGCCTGGAAATAAATGGCCCCTATACCCAACCCCCTCCTACCAGCTGTGGAGCTTGCGCACCTCTGCTTCAGTCTTTCTGTTGTGGTTTAGTGTCTGTTGTTCGCATGGTTATATCATTACGTAACAAATTAACTTCATCAAGATTTAATGTATGTTTTCTTACATATGGGTCTGACTCCTAACTCCAACTATGCTTTATTTTTATGCAAATGTGTCTGAAGCTAAATATACATATCAGTCCTTATACAACATACTGTATAGATGTAAAACACAAGTGCAGTTTTGTTTGCACCTGCATAGGCTAATAAGCAGTGAAAATCAGTAGTTTTCCTACCAAATAAAAAAGTGGCTTAGATACTAGTCTATAATAGTCAAATTGCAATAACAATCCATCAATTGGAAAAAACAATCCGCAACAATCTCTTTCCATATTTCCGTTTGTTTCAGCAGGAGACTATAAACAGAGAATATAGTACACAAATAATTGTTTAGTATTGAGGAATTATGTTTTAGCACTTCATAGCTGCCAGCATGACTACTTAATAGTAAATTGCTTTCTCATTATTCTAAGACATAAAAAACAATGCAAGCAAGCGTATCATTTCATTTGATATGCCATATAGGTCTATGTGATGTTGACATCATGGTGGTCTATAAAAATAACAATAACACGCACAAGTCGGTGATCATCCCCGCTGTCATTCTGTACGATTCTGAATCTGTAAAATTCAGTGTCATAGATCACTGCTGTCTGTTCAAAGAACTTTCGAGTTCAACTTTTCTGTTTAACCTTGTGTTGTTCAGAGACATGTGGGCGGGTGAAATACTTTCTCATACTTTGGATCTGATTCTATTAGTGTGCTGGCCTCAAACTGTGCTGCCCTCCAAACTGAAGTCAGCATTAAGAGGAGAGGTCACTTTGTGCGGTTGTTAATGTCTCACCACATGCCCTCGGCTGCGCCAAATGTTTCCCTCTTAGCCACACATATTCAGTTTTGAGAAAAACACAGCACACCTGGTGTGCAATGTAATGTCATTTTAAGAAATTATAATTATTTTTTGGCATAATTCTTTAAAATGTTACTAATTCTTCTACAATGTAATTAAGAAGTAAAAACACTGTGTTTTTTATAGTTTAAGAATGGGCCCAGCTAACAGGGAACATTCCCTGAACATTCGCTATTGTTCTTGTAGTAAGTTTTTGCTGTTTTTGCAGTAATGTTAGTAGAACATTTTTCTAACATCATATATCATATATCAAAAACATTACTTTAAATAGTGAAACATTTTAAAAATGCTACAGAATTACGTTTATCTAAACAACTGGACATTTGAAACATTCCTAATACTTTCAAAATAATATTTTTAATGTTTTTGTTGCTAAATAAAACTATTACAGAAACATTCTTACAACCAAAAATTGTTAGCTGTGAGGGAATGCAAATGTTTCAAAACAAAACTAAAATGTACGTTGCTACACACGTTTATGTACTAAAGCTACAGGAGTTTAATTTTCAGTGTGAAATGGTGCAAAACACAAGCAAGGACAATTATTTTTCATCATTCATCTGTTTATGAATTAATATTCCATAATATTCTTGAAAATTAATTAACAAAAATAGGAGAACTTCACTCTAAGGCAAGGTTAACAGTAATTCTCTGATTAAATATGTCGATGCTGCTCAGTATGCAGCATAATTACAGCTTTTGGCAATTCATTTGATTTAAGGAACTTGTTTTCAAACACAATTTTTCGATTTTAAAGGGTTTCAAACTTACAGCTGGAACACATTGACATCACAGAAAGTGACTATTACTTCAGCTTTATTCAGGATCATTTATAAATGTATTTCACCTCCTTGTGCTATGACTAATATATTGATTCATCTGGCTGTCTTCAACATGCAAAATGTCTTACAAGAATCAATAATGTATCATTTATGTCTCATTTCAATCCTGCGAGAAACAGATACCAATCAGTATAAATCAATGGCAAATCATATTCAAATTTTGCCTTTCAATTGACACAGTCTAGATAAACACAAACATGAGATTATTTCATCATGGATATTGTGACATTTGATTATAAATGTATGCTTTAACCATATGTATATGTGCCAACCAATGCACTGTTTGTTTTATTTACACAGTAAGCCATTTAGATTCAAAACGCGTATATTTTTAGGATGAGTAAAATGCATAGTTTGAACAAATACAGACCCTCAGTAATGATATAACCACATAAATGCAGTAGAATGTCTCCAGGCCACACAAAATCTGGAGGATTTTAGAGTACCCACATTGCCCTTGTCACTGGGGAAGTTACCTGATGTTACCTAAGGTCTAAAGGCTGACCTGAGCATGTATCAGAACTGAATGCTGACCTCTACAAGCTCAATTCTCAAACTGCATTAGGCAACCTGCATCAGCAGATGACGGCAGGGATTTGGCTGGAGCAGCATTTAAACAGAGACACATCCCAATGCTCCCCGCCCTCGGTGGACTGCAAGGTTAGTGCACTGGTACAGGCCTTACAATCAGTGTAATAGAAATAATACCAATATTGTGTCAGAAAAACAACAGTGTCACAAACACCACTTAAACTGACCGTAAAGAGCATGTTCCAGGTTAGCTTGTGTCAGAACAAGTAGTAAATCTCTGCCCTTCTTGTACCTCAAGAAGAATTAAAAAGATATGAGGTGATATTGATACTTTGAACTGTGTAGGCCAGTTTATTTTGTAAACTCTATGACATACCAGTTTTAAAGCTTATTCTTTAAAGCTTAATCTATTGGATCAATGTTATTAAACAAGTAATGTATCAAAAAAAATTGCATTGGTACAATCGCTGCCTTACAACCACTTCTTATAATCACATTGTAGCTCATACTTCAGATAATTATAGGTGTATTAATTCAGGTGTTGAATATTTATAGTAAACTTGAAAACAGTACGCCCACCAATGCCATTACAATGCTAATAATGTCATTATGTGATATCACAAAAGCATCTGAAAGAAATCTCAATGTTCTGAATGTTATACACTGTACTGAGCTTGCTAGCACATCTTCTGCTGGACAGCTGGTCAGCAGCAGGACTTTTCATCCTAGGTTCAACCAACTGGTGTGTTTTGGCTGTGGATAACTTGTGGGTGTTTATTTCCAAGCTGAGCCTAATTCCTCTGTTGTATTTACATAATAAGCGGACCTCTTAAATGCATTTAAGGTCAATGAGCATCTTTTGTAATTGGAGCTCTCTGCTTTCTTCAGGAAAAAAAGCCAAGCTTTGTAGTTCACTTACATGTATCCTTTTGACTGAGATGATTGGTGGTATGATTTGCTATTAAAAGCTTTTCTTAACAATATAAGGTGAGGGGTGGGGAACAATGAGTGCTTGGTCTTTGCTAAGAAATCCCAATTGGAAGACAATCTCTCAAGACAGATGCTTCTAAATGCAATTTTTTATATCTATGCTCTGTTTATCAGTGGGGTAAGTTTATTAAAGTTCCATTCAATTATATTTCAAATGCGGACTTCGTAACCCAAGATCATTATTGTTGCACTCATGCTGAGTTTAGCTTTTAATTTTTAATTGCCAGATCCCAAAACCTCTGTTGCATTTTGCCTACAGCATCAAAATCAGGTCTTTTCCTGTATGAGAGCTTGGTTTATCTACAGTCATTATAAAATTATCTAAACTATTTTTATAATAATGGAAACTTAGTTTAAGTAATGTGACTAACGTTTCTTACATTATTTACAGATTTTACACTTAATTTTGTGAAATGTAGAATATTTCTATTTTAACAACCGCTCATAGTACATATATGATCTCATTTCTGAGATCAGCTTATACTGAGAGAGAAACATGTAGGTATGTGTATCAAAAATGATGTGATCACAAGTCATCTGTGCACATGTGAACATCATGCTGTCAGCCATGTGGACACGTAACACAGTTATTCACTTAACTCTTTCACTCAGTTAAGGTGTAAAAGTATACATCTGTTCCCTATTAAACTTCTGAAGAATAAACAACAGAAGTGTTGGCATCTCAGTAAGGGGTATATTGGTAACCCTTGTTAAATCCTTTTAATCTGCCCCTCTTGCCTCATGTCTTTACGCCCAAGAACCAATTCCCTCTACACCTAATTTACACCCAGATTCACCAACAACAGATTGCACTAACACTTGTATCCCCCTCAACATTGGTCAGATTCTCTCTTTCACATTTCCTCTGAGGAAAAAATGCCTTTCTGGAGTTATTTGTATTTAACATGGTCTGTAGCTTGTCTGGGCTTGATACTTGGCCCAGACTTGGTAGTATTAAGGCTTCTTGCTTCACTCTCCAGGTAAAACATTTATGTTCACATTTAATTTAGTCTCGAACTTAAATGAGCTTCTTGACAAGAGGGCATTTTGTAGTTTTGGTTCTACGGTACACCATATCTGTCAAAATCCAATGTGTTTTTTTCTAGCAGTGACTTTGTTTTATTTTAAAAGCATTTGGAACATACAATGTGAAGTCTATCCTGCAATTTCCATCACCATACTGTACCTGATGGCACTAGTCCATTGCGTCTCACCCATATGGTGTGACAACATGCCCTGTTAGGGTCGACTTGTCGAACTGTATATTTTTATCCTGTGCGAAATGTTCGACATCTGGCTCCTGTCTTCCCTATATGATATTACTAGCAATGTTCTTGTTCAGTTTACTCAGTTCTGCAGTTCTAGCAATGACTGTCTTTGTCACTCTTATATGAAGAACTTACTATTGGCTCATGTACATTTACTCCACAGTGATGGCATGTGGTGACAGCATGAGAGCAATTCATGTCAACACATCTGAGCAGACATTTTTTATTTACCCAGTATGACTGCAACTAAGTGCATTTAAAGCTGCACTTTCTGTCACAAATACTGTTGCGTACAGTATAAAACACAATACATGTAGGCCAGTTAGAAGAACTAGAAAATGCAAAGACTTCTAAAATGTTTCCCTGAGGCTAAGATTTGAGTAATAGTCAATACAAACCTTTAAATGTGGCATTGCAGCTTGAAATGCTAACTGATCGGGGTTGAATTTGGTCTTTTTGACATTTAAAAAGACACCACTATGATCCACTATGATTTTGAAATTAATATTTAACAAAACATTGCCACGGCGTCATTACTAAATACCAGTCATTAAAAAAATGATGCCTAATTCTACAAAACAGGCTGGTTATGTGGAAATAACTGTAAGTGCCTCTGTGCAGATGGACATCTTATTCAAAGCTCTGCATCACAATTTAAAATATAAAAGAACATCTTCAGTCATTTTCAACAGCTTTTGGGCAGCCCTTGTGTTAACACTTCAAAAAAATTCATTCTGCCATTGCAGTTAGCTCTTAACCTAGAAGTCATGGTGAAACGTACTGTGATGAAAAGATTAACATCTGCATGGGCTGGCAGAGGCTTAGCTCACAGCCTATTTCTCTGCTGTTTTGCAACAGAATCTGATATGACGTCCAAGATCTCAGTGGCTGAATGGAGAGAGAAACTAAAGGATTGTTCCCTATATAAGTGAGCTTCTTTTCAGTCAACTGGTCCATAAAGATGGATTAAAGTGGATTAAAAATAACATAAACCAGCACTAGTACAAACTGAATGGAGAGGAATTTAAAACCAAGGACCTCTGAAAAGCACAAGCTGTAGGTGTTGAAGGTAGTGTATTGTAAAGTCTATGAAAGAAACGCCACACTGCCACACAGTGCATTGTATGTCAAATATCCCATTTATTCTATCTAACACTGTAGATCTTAGTGTTCTCAAGTGTGACAAGATGTTCAAAGCCCTGTTTTGATTGTTTTGATTTGTACAGGCTAAATTGAGAGAAACCCAAACAAAGCCGGGGAAAAGCGCGAAGGCACCCGTGAATCACACAAGTCAACAACAGGTATACCTAAGGTGTCAAAAACAATGTCTCTGGAATTGAGATTGACTTTGTGACTTTGTGACAAATCTTTTTATCTCCCCTCAGGTCACATGACAATCCATCTAAGCCCCACCTACTGGTCAGCCTGTATATCGCACCAGGATTCTCAAAGCAGAACTAGTCTCTTCAACAGCTGCCAATCTAAATAATACACAATTTCCTCATGTGTGACACTACTCAGAGGAGGAACCCCTAGTTAGCTCGTTCTTGTGTTTGAAGTGACAGTTCTTCAAAGTATCTCGAACAGCACGTGGAACCTTCGTTGCCATCCCCGCTCCACCCAACTGTTCGCTGCAAAGAGATCCATAGGGGAGGAAAGACATGTCCCAATTAGTCAGTGTGCATTATTCTTTGACATCCCCCACCCTCTGCCACTGACAGTTCCCCCTATAAATTCTCAATTGAATTGCTGTGATTGGACCCCTCTTCTCACACAGACCTAATGCTCGGTGACACAGTTTGAAGTGAGTGGTGCACATGGGCCTGTGAGGAACCTCCCTCCTTGTGGCAGAGCTCTGATGTTTAATATATAGCTGGTAAATGGAATTCCAAGCTAGGCTGCAAATGCAGAGGGGGAGAATAGGAATGGTACAGAAATAACAAAGCCCTTAGGGCAGTCTTCTAAACTCACACACTTTCTTATTTGGAGTTTGGAGCAGAATGAATGAGAGAACAAATTGAAGTTGGACTGAGGTGGGACAGGAGTTTGGGGAGTGGTGAGTGTGAAATAGACAAAACAACTGAGGTATATACAACTGGTTATATATTAACAGACTGCTTATATATTAGACAACATTGTGTGCATTTATGTTTAGTCTATACAGGTTTAGTTATGCTTATGAGGACCAATTTTTTGAAAATGTCTTCAGAAATACAGTGAAGAAATAAAAAAAAGACATTTTAGATGGTTCTCTATTTAAAATGAGCCAATTTTGCTAAATCTAGTCATTTTGCTTTAAATCTACTGATGTCCATAGATTTCTAGAGACCTATCGTTTCACTTCAAATGAGACTTCAATATCGAAACCACAGGGATTAATTTTGCATTGCCTGTATCTGCTGTTTTTACTCCCAAAGACACAGCATCCACAGATTTGCATTTTATGAATCACCAAGGACCACAGTTCCAGCTAAAAACCTTCTTTACTGTTATACTGAAGAAATAATTGTCACATACACCCTGGATAGCCTGAGGGTAAGACAATTAACAGCAAATTTCCATCATTGGGTGAAATTTCCCTTTAAGTTTAGAGAACAGAAAACATTGCAGTCTAGTAGAAAAACAACGAAAGTATTTGTGTGTATGTGATGTGTGTAAAGGAGAAAAAGACGCCTCACTGAGCCGCATGCAGGCCCAGGGTGAGTGGGGGTAACCTGACTCATAGGCAGCAGACTGTTTGTCTGGCAGTTTATTTATTTGTGTAAATCAAAACTGAGCAGAGCAGAAGGAGGAAACCCAGGAAAGCACATAAATACAGAACACTGTGGCTAAAAACCTCTGAGAAAGAGATACATAGCAATGCAAGCACCCCTAACCTTAGCCACCCACCATCCCCCCCATCCCCAGAAGACATAGATCAACAGCAGCCATATATACACAGTAAGTCTGGTGAAGTCATGCCTGAGATGGTCAGAATACATAACACACCCAAAACCAAAACCATCATCCTGAAAACAATCAGCTCCTTAGGCATGTGTTTAGTTACGTGCAATTTTTCTTCATTCTTCTCCTCAGGTGATGACACGTCAGAGCATGAAGCCAAGAACCTGTCGCGTGTGACCTATTTTTTCTTCCCTCAGTTTATGGCATTTCATCATCTGCCACCCTGCCTGTGCAATCTGCGCCACAAAAATAGTTTTTGAACACTCAACATCACATTTTGTACAGTCTGTGTATAAGAACACATATGTTTGCAAGTTCCTCACCCACACACATAGTACACTAGACCATGAAACCCTTGTAATGGTGGAAATATGGATTGCATGCTTCAGTTCTACCGTTACATTTACTGTTCAACCAGTACCGTAATTAGAAACATATGATTAACTGGCATAAATTGGAACTGATGTGTGGTGTTTGGCAAGATGTGTTTAAGTGGATACTGTGTGCTTGACAATTGTACAACAATAATACAGACCTTGTTTTTTGCACAACATTTTATGTACACTGTATGGTCTACAAGTTAGCAAATGTTTTCTAAACTGACTTACGGTACAGTACACTCCATCAACAATCCACATGGAACGTCCTAAACAAGGACAAAATTGTGAGGCCCATTACTCATGCATTCTTTGCAGTATTTGAATTTACCACTTAAAGTAACCAGTTCTGATTTTTACCCACTATGCCATACCACCTCCTACACCTACCTGTGTATACATTTTTTCCAATTCATGACAAAGTGCCAAAATATTCCCATTAGTCACTTTCATAAGCTATCAGCAGCTTCTTCAGTATAGGCCTCCAATATCTCACCTACAGTAAACATCTGTGTCATTCTGTCAAAGCAGCAGTTTACATCAAATGTGTTTACAGTTGGCTGTCTCTCATAAAGTAATTCATATGAAAGAGAAGAGCTGGCGTACCGTCCCTTCTGTCTTACGTCGAGCTCGAGCTGAGCTCGACTCTCAGCTGAGACCGCACTGCGTCTCACTGCCGCGCTTTAATTTCTGCCCTGAGGAGAAATAGAATAAATCATGTTATCTTTCTACTACAGGATCATTGCTCTTTCCTTTCCAGTATCACTATATGGTGTGTTTTACTTATGAAATAAAACCTCTGATTTCAGGAGTAATCTAATTGTTTTTGTTATATGTGCGTTTGGTTTGTGCATGAAGGGCCCTGTGGACTTTAAAAGTAGATTTTGGAGGATGTAGAGGCGAGAACAAGAACAGGATGTGTCTAGACAAGAAATGTATTAACCAATTTCTGATATAGCGAATCAACATGTTGCAGAGTGTAATTGAGTTTTTCCCCCCCGCCTGTTACGCGAGCATACAACAGGACGTTGGCTAAACAGGTTGCTTAATTGAAATTAAAACGTAAAAGCATAAATCATGCTAGCCCTGCTGTAATTGAAGGGTAACTGAATATTTAATGAAGTCGGTAGACTAGGTTCCATATCAGGATCTGTCAGAGTGATCTATAGCCCAAGAGTCTGTCACCACACACTTTTCTGTTCTTCCTTCTAAATCTTTTTTCCCTGCACATTTTTTTGTGTCTAAGGAAAACAAACTAATACACAAAACTAATAACCTCAAGTGTTTTCACTTATAGGACCCAATTTCTTGAAAACGTAGAGTGAAATGGGACAAAACCAGCCCTTAATTTGAAGCAGTCAAACCCTAGCAACACTACAATTCTATGACAAATTCAGGTTAGATTACATAACAGTCTCTTATAACATTCACCACAGGTGATGTAACACTCAACCCGGTGAGTCATAAACATTCATATATCAACACAGGTTAACATGGCTTGCAACGTGTCAGTGAAATGTGACTCAGTCTTGCACTTTATAAACGGCCCTGTGGCGACTGGTTGTCAACGCTGTGACATTTAGTTGTGGTTCCTCAAATATTTTGTGTGTCCTCTGCGAGATCCAAATGCGGTGTCCCTCAAATAAAGGGTATTTCCTTTCAATATGTGGATAGCACAAAGCTTCCATTTTACCATCCCTCCTCTGCTGCCCACCAATGAACATATGTAAATATGACATTTATTCTTTTGGACGAATTTAATTGGGGAAAAATTTGGAACTGCCTCAGCAGCAGGAGTAAATGCAGGATGATTATTCAGGGAAGACAAGCATTAGAGAACACAAAATTGTGCTGTGAAAAACATGCAGCATGGGCATTTCCTGATCTCACAACAGGGTGGAAGTGACATTCATGCATGCAGAATTGACCGCAGTAAAAGTTTTAATTTTTAATGTGCAAATGGTTAGGGAGGTTTCCGTGATCACACTTGTTCATTTATCAATAAAGAGGCAATTACCCCAAAGCAGAGTACATTTGTTGTTCTGTCACATGGGGGAATTTTCGATGGATTTTTGGGGCTGCTCATGGAGTTCCATGGCTCTGGAGTGTAAGAAATCAGCCAAATAAATGAAGGCATTTAAAGCTACTCAATATCCCACCGTGCTCTTAAGCAATTACAGAATGACAGGAAATAGAGTCTGCTCTTTGCTTAGCTACTGAAGTGATGTATTATGGTTTTTCTTTTTATCATCCTCTTACACACTATTTCCTAGTGCTATACACTGATATAATAATATCATCTACATCTTGACAATATAAACAGTGACCTCGCCACCTGCAACTGAACCATACGAAGGCAAACCCAAGACGGAACCAGGGAGCTAAGAGGGAACATTTTGAGAATGTTAGCTAACATTCTCTAGAAGTTCTCTCAGTTATCAAAAACATTCTTGCAGTAACTTTATCTACTTTTTATATTTCCTACATCAAAAGCGCTATTCTTAAGTTGTTAGTGAAACGTTTTAAAAACATTACAAAATGTAAAAAGTTTAAATAGCATTCTTATAAGAACGCTACTCAAGAATAAAGAAGGTTAAAAAAAGATATGAAAACGAATGTAATTCATACAACTAAGAGGCATAATTTCAAATATGACAACGAGGAGAAAGAAAAAGAAATGAAGTAATAATTGGAATGAGCTACTCCACTCCATCTTTCTCACAGAAGTTATCAGTCCGCACCTGGAAGTCTTGATTGTGCACGATGGAGTCGAGGTGAAGGCACTAACCGCTGAGGTGATTAGCTTTGCTGAAGAGTGTATGGAATAGAAATGAAGTGATTCTCTCTGGCTCTCGGTAATCTAAAATGTGTTATACAGAGTTACAGTTATGTCATCAGTACATGATTTTTGTTTGAGTAAGCTCTTTTACAGAGTATTTTATGAAACAAACCTACAAAAGCTTTTCCACATAATGTGCTTTTACATTATTGTTGCCCACTGATTATGTCTGTGTATTTGGAGGCATTTTTTTTCAGTGATGTGTGTATGTGTGAATATTCATGCATGCATGTCAGCATGTCCTTGTTTAAATGGACATGCATTAAACACTAGCACAATGAATTAGGAATGTTTTTATTTTTGCTGACAGAAACAGATTAGATTAGCCTAAATTGACTGATGGTGTTGGCAGGCATTTCATTTGGGGGCTTGGGAGTCATTGATAGGAAGTGTCGAGATTAGTTATCGCCTGTGATTTTACTTTATTAAAATACAGTGTGTGATGAATGAACCGATTTCATGAGGTTAAAACTGACATAATGAGATTCCATTTTGTCAGTGACTATATATACTTCATTATTGCAAAGACAGAGATTAATTTTGTGTTATTTAAAACTGCTAAATTTATATCTTTGTGGAAATGTATATCTTGATTAAAAAATGTCAAATGAAATATAGATTCTGAATATTACTAAATAAATACTGTATTATTCTAAACAGAGACCTGAGAGTTCTGTATATAATCGATCAGCTTCCCGTCATAGAATCCATTTCATTTTCATTTCCTGAAAGAAACCCTGTTATTTTATTGTTTTTCCCCATGAGAAATTCATTTTCATTGCACAACTGTTCATTAAGATGTAAAGAAGAACATTCTGTTAGAAGACTTGATGGGAATCAGTGTGTTATGTTCCAGCAAAGAATTTGTAAGTCTTTGAACAAAATTAACAATTACAGATACTGACTCAAAATGGACTTTTTGTTTGTTTACTTGTGAGCCTGATCTTAATTTACACCTTTCACATAATTATTTTGTGCCCCCCAAATCATGAAAACACAATGCGAAAAATTAGATCAGGTTTACGCTGCAAAAATCCACCTTGACCTTGTTTGATACACACACAAACACAATGTATAATGAGCTTGCTGTTAAAATGCTTGGGTTCTTTGTGTGTAAGTTTGCTCATTATCTCGGCACAAATGAACTATTAACCTTCAAAAATCAGCCTCTGTTAGCCATCAAGGTTAAACAGCAATAACAGTCATCAAATAACTATTCTCCTTGGAAAGCAAGGCAAATATTAATAAGACCGTGTGATTCTGATGGGAAGGGTTAGACAAGGTGGTGTATAAATGAGATTATTTGATGATCTAAACGGGTTTCCGCACCACCAGCTTATTTAATACTGAGGAAGAGTGTGATCTTTATGTGAGCTATAAAACACATCTCCATTATGGCTCTATTCTGTCTCCTCGGGAGTGTATGAGGTCTAGACTGACGTTCTGAAACACAGAATCATTGCTCTAGCTTGGAATAATGGAATAAACAAATCCTATATTGTCTGACTGTAAAATGTGTCTGTCAGTGAACCACTGTAATATGGTAAGATACGTTTGCCATCACTGTATGTAGCACTGCAAATCGTTCAGTAGTCGGTAGAAAGCATTGTCTATAAACTGTCAACGTCAATGCTTCACAAATACAATGTCTGTTATGGTATGATAGACAGTGGGCGATTGCAAACAAGTGATGCAAGCTGACAAACTTATTCAGTTGACATTTCCAAGGAAGTCTATAATACCTGGAGAACATCCATCCTTTAGTATTCACATTCATCTCAATGGCAGTTGTTCAGCTGGCTTGTGACCTTCTGGAAATACACAGTTTGAATTCTGCCATCTTTGATCTTAGAGCCTGGCCACAGACATATTTGAGCCAATCACCTGAGCCATAAAGGCCATGTGACTGATCACTCTGGAGAGGAGCCCATAATGATTGGCTGATGGCATTACAAACAGGCACACAGTTCCAGGCTCTTCACTAGCAGCTACAGTATCTTAAGATGTGATATGCAACACAGCAGACACAGAAAAGGTAACAGGCAAAACACAATACAATATAGTGAAATATTGATGGTTAAAACATTGCTTGCAAAAAGTGTTGTTTTTTAGAATTCATGTATACTTTGATATTGTTGTTAATGGAACAAATATGCCCTTTGGCAGAAGAATGATGTAGTTACAGCAGCTACCAGCAGGGTCTAACTAGCCCGTGCTTATCAGCCAAAACTTGACCCCTTAGACTAATAATTTTTGACTAGTGATTGTTCTTATCATCTTGTTATTGACACACTGTTATTTCAACACACAGTGCATAATGACGCAGCTATGAACAATTTAGGAAGTACAAATATAAAGTTAAAAAGCTGGTAGTTGATTGGGCTCAGAGAGGGTTTTTCCTCTCTACTTGAGAGAACACATCTAATGGACTTTAGAATGTGCTGATACAGTGGTAAGGAGAGGGAACCTCTTTTAGCACTGATGTGCTTGTGCATCTCTGCCTTTGTTGATGTAGCACTTGTCAGAGTACTATCTGCTTTTACGAGATCAAGACAAGCAAAAACATAACCGCACTTTGTTCCATTAAAGCAAGGACATATAGTTAAATAATGGATGTTATTTTATGTCACTTAGTTAATTCTGCTGTGGATAAAATAGACAAAACAGGCTTAAAAGGTCATGTAATCCTGGGGTATTCATGGGCCTTAATGGTTACAGCAGTGGATCGGCCATCTGTAGCTTGCCAATGGGACATTGGAAACAGCGTGCGTTGATTTAGAGAAGTGGCACTCCGGTCCCGCATGTATATCACAAAATAGAAGCAATTCCCATGTGACGGAAATATGTGTTATGGGTCCCTTTCTACATTAAATATTTAATTGCTTTGCGCTTTGTCACAAAAAGCAATGACATTTTGGGTGTCTGTGCCTTCATGTTGCTTTCTCAGGCACTTTGAGCATGCGGATGTGATGTTCGTGTCTCATGGTTCATCAGTCATGGGGGGTGGAAGAAAGTTTTCAAACTAGAAAATAGTCTTGTCCTCATAAAGTCATCTGTAATAGCAAAAGGAGGACGCATTAATATTTTATTTGATTCTGAAAGTTGCCAATAACTTCATTTGGGCAAACAAAGTCACTATGTAAACATTTTCCATCCTGCCTGGAGTAAGACAGGAATCCCTTTCGTTTTATCTTCAGATGTAAACAAATCAATTACACTGCTGGTTCTCTGCAATGGCTCTCTTGATATCAGATGTTTCACTATAACGCTGGCAAGACCAAATCAAAGTTGTCACATGCCGATTTAAGTTTGATAAATGTAATCTACTTAAACTCAGTGCAATACACAAACATGTGTTCTGAGATCTCCACAGACAGACAGACATGTTATTGGATGGGATTAAAAACTGTTTCAGTTTTACCCGGTAAAGTGAAAACCATTAACTCAGTGCACACTGTGAATAAAGGCATAAATAATACATAAGTTTCTCCAATGCTTATGGTGCAATTTTGCTTGTACTTGAAATGTATTTTGGGAATAAATAATTTACAAGCTAAGAACAACTAATTACTGTGGCATATATCTGCCAGTAGCCTCTCTCTAAGAGAGCTCCTTATGTGGGATGTCACGGTAATGAGTGGAGAGGCCTCAATGAGTTTTATTCATTGGGCTTCATGCTGGTTCTTCGTGGCCTGCTCTGTCTTAAGAAGGACTTTCTGACAATTTGCCACAGGAGCCTGGCAGTTCCAAGCAATGATCGCAAGGTGTTTTTTGACAAAATAATTGGCTACCCAGGCATTTCAATTCATTCCCTGTAAATTGCCTTCTGCAAGGGCATTCTTTGACACTGTATCAGAGGCCAAGAAATGATGCATGTAGTGATGGGGATTCTGTGTACAACACAACCATTTGTGAACAAGTGTAAAAAAAGAAAGAAAGAAATCAAACAGCTACAAGGCAGCTAGGGTGTTCGAAGTGAAAGGTATGCGGACCACCTTTTCTCCTCCAATTCTGTTGTATAAAAACATCCTTATTGTTCTGCTGGCACAGAAACAAACCATTTAAGAACAAACCATCCTAAACAGGCAGGTTACGTTCCACTTAGTTGGCTGAAAGGGCAGTTGTGAAAGAGCTGACTCAGGCTTCCATTACAGCAGATCTCAGGGCTGTTATCAGGTAGTCTAGCTGAGGTTGAGGCCTTTGGAAAGTGCTTGTCTGGGCAGAGGTGTTGAACCCCCACCACTAGAGGATAAATAGCACTTTCACAAAGAAGGAAGAGTCCCTGAGTGTAATGGTACACCCTGGAAGGGTTCCAGTCAAACCCTTGCAGTTTCTGCACACTTAAGTCTAGATGCTTGTCTCAGATGGGATTTGAGAAAACGATTAGAACCTGCTGCTTCAGGGGAGAGCCGAGGACAATATTGTGCTATTAAAGCCAAGCAACCCTCAACCTCCTCCTCCCTGCTCGCCAGGTCTCATCCGCAGCGTCCTAAGCACTACAATCTGCGCATCGACACCAGCCTCTGTCTGTCTCGTATATCTCAGTCATTCTGTCACACTCCGGCGTCTTTCTCTTAAAAGCCACGTTATCTCCAGGAACGCATTCTCTGTCTTTGAAGTGGTTAAAGTATCCGAGCTGCCATTGCGGTCTGATACCGTTTCAGTTTGTGAAGCAGTTAGTGACCTCTATCAGTGACTCACCTCCCCTTCAGTTATCAGCAGACTTCAGCCTGGGAGGAAGATCCTGGAGGTGTGAATCACAGAGGAAATGGGCTTTAAAACTAATGCTAGATGGATGCTAACAATCCCGTTTCAAATAAATCAACAAATTAGTACATACATATACATTAAGTGTACAAATGAATTAAATAAAATAGCAACACGCTCTTGTTGGTATACAAATGGTATATTTACTGTAGGTGTTGGTCAACAATTTAAAATACATGCAAATAGCCATATTTGTTGATATTTACCATATGAAAATAGAAGCAAAATGCTATTTACACAGTTTGTAGATAGTGGCGTTGTGGGCTAAGTAGTGACACGGATGACATTTACCCAGAATTATACATTTACAGGGGGTTTATAAAACCCAACAATGTAAACATCCTGAATATTACAGCATGATTGGAACAACATCATTTTTGAATACAGTGACTAGCTATATATGGGGAGACTGGGGCTTTTGCCACTTTTTTTAGAACTTGGACAAACTATAACAAAAATACAATATTAGAATTTCTGTTTGGGGAATAGAACTCACAAAATAAGACTTGTTTAAAGACGGTAGGTGTTTTAATCTAACACAGAAAGTCAATCCATAAGAAAACAATTTAGATTAAAAAGCTTTATGTTACACAGACAACTTCCAATCATGACAGCTATCCCCAGTCTGCGATTTGGATCTCTGGTCACGAAGCCGTCATGTTAAGTTCTTGTTTCCAATAACAGCACTAGGCAGAATGCATAAAGTGGGACAGGGCCAGATGCACTGTGTGTGATAGTTCAGCTGGAACAGCTGTGTGCACCAGAAGTCTTGTAATATTCATCCACTTGTGTTGCTTACATTCACCACCATTCCCCAGATTCATGCTGACTTCTAAATTATGTACATTCCAAACTGATGATAAATATGAAAGGCCCATCACAGTCAGCGACAGTATTATTCTGACGTTTTAGAGGATGTGCTTGTGTCTACATAAAAAGGAATTGATGAGGATTTTAAAATTGCTGTTCTCTCTAAAAACAGGTTATAGTGTTAGTAATTATTGTTCATGAAGCAAGCACAAATCTCATTACTACCCCAAAAACATCAACAACTACATAAACAACAAGGAAATCATGTGCAGTGTAAGCACTTCATACTCTCTATTCTTCTTGTTAGTTCACTTAAAGTTATGCAATTAGGTTTCTTTACATTGGTCTAATACTTTGAAAGCTGCACTTAGTTTTAGAGTATAATATATCCTATATCATACAGTCGCTAAATAAACAACAGGATCTCATTTAATTCATATATAACAGAAGCTTTGCATCTACATGTTTTAAAAAAACAAACACGGTTGACCAGACAGGGAGGGTTGTAATGCCACTTTCAAAATTTCAGTTTTTGCTGCATACAAAACAGAACAGTACACTCTCTGAATGTTTCTGAAGTAATAAGTCTGTTTTATGCATTTCCATATTTGTAAGTTGTCAATTTAATTACCACAGTAAAATTTATCCACAAAACTGGAAAGGTCAATGTTTAATGCAGCATTACAATCCACCCCAGTAATGGGGTAGGCATTAACAGCAGCACTTTTTGTACTTGACATTAATTTACACAGGATACACAGGAATAAGGTGTAGATTTCTAAACTAATTTGAAGCAGACAAATATGGAATAATAGTGAACTGGAGACACTATAGGGCACGTTGAAACAAACTGGGTAACAACAGTCACCAGTTTGCCCTATGCAAATGTTCTTAGCCATTTAAAGTTCTTGTTAGGCTATTATGAATTCCATAAGTACACTGACATGAGCAAAAGAAACCTACAGATAATAACTTTACAATTAAAAGTAAGGGTTTAATTAACTGAAGGGGTTTTTGCAACTGGGCACAGGTGAAAAGTTTAAAATCTGTTGAGTTTTTAGCAGATAGTTTCAAGAATTAAAAAAGTGAATTCAAAGTCTTAACTATATGTAGCCTTTGGGTCTCACATTATACAAGCAAATCAATAATGGGATAAAAAGAACTAATAAATCAAACATGCTGGAAAAGATATTAGCTCTGACAACTTTCTGTAACTAAGAGTCCTGCAAAATATAAGTTCTGAGTAGCTCACAACCTTGTTTTACAGTATGCGATTTCTAAACAAGATTTAGTGTATATTGAGTAAACCGTGACACCGGAAGCGTGTCATTAATAGAAACACATCCATTCTTTAGACTAAACCCCCCCCCCCCCCACACCTCAGGCAAGGTTAAACTCTTGCACTCACTTAGTGATAACTTTATTTATTCAAATATATTTTTTAACATTGTGTCTTTTTCATTTGTTACATTTTATATGATATGCAGCAGTAGTCAGAAGTTTTCTGTAAGAATTCGTAATCAAGCCTTTGTAATCAACTCTACACAAGTCATACCTGGTTGTGATTCATACCAAAAGAGGAAAAAACAAATCCGCAAAGGTTTATTGCAAGCAGATGATAAGCTTTTATAGTTCATTAGTCATTTCAGAGGAAAGCTGTTTATAACGCGTAGCTGGAAAGGTACAGTGTGGAGCAGTAAGGGCTGAAGAATAAAAGATGTCTCCTGTCACCAGCGCCTGATGTTGAGACCCAGAGGGGCCCTTTGTGCTCTGTACTGACAACGCTACTGACAGCACTCTAACTCTGGGCACTGCAGGCCCCCTGCAAAGCCTGGAGTCCAGCACATCAATTATGCCAGCGGCTCCTCTGAACTGAAGCCCAGCGATGAGGACACGGTTCTGGAATTGAGGGAGGGAAGACAAATAAACTGGACAGGGTGGTTGCTGATGTACTACCTGCCTGTGTGAAATATTGGAAGAGCATGACTCTGGAGGTATATTTACCAAAGGGGTGTGGCCAAGCAGAAAGGTGACAGCAAAGGCAGCAGGGGAAAGGGGTGGCCTGGGACCTGTAGCTCTCTCTGTGGGAGATGACCGCTGATGGACACAGATCAGATTTAGAAAAACAAACTCCACTCCATGAACGTAACCTCTATCCTCTGCCCGCTGATATCATACAAACACTATCTGAGGGGAGCACTGAGTGAGGACAGACAAAAAACAAACTTTGTGCAGTCAGACAATCATAGTATCTGACATACTGTAGAAATGGTCTACTCTGAACATGTAAGTACAAGTGAATAGAATAGACATTTTTTTTAATTCATCTGTTAGCTTTGTACCTGTTATAGTCATTAGATAGGGAAACTTCAATGAGATTGTGAGAATGATAGCTTCCGCAGGGATTCTAATTATGGTGGCTGATGCCACGTTGCTTCATGCTTGAATGCTTAGACATCAGTCAAATCAAGAACCGCTAGTGCTAGCTGCAATGCACTGATCACCAACATTACTTCTTGATGACACCAATCATTGTCTGCAAAGGCGAGCAAAGACAAATCATAATACGCAAAGCAATTCAGACAGTAAACATAATAACAAACTTTGACCTGTAAGCGCTGTTGACACAAGCTTGTCAAAAGTGCTAATTAGTGATGGCTAGGATGGTCTCATTCCACATTACATCTTAAATGTCACTGACAATGTGTGTACCACCCTAGTTGTCAATTAACAAAAGCCTTTAAAACAAATTAATTGGTCTTTAGACTCTACTGCTAGGACAGTGTGTGATGCGTGTGCTAGTAACTAAATTAATTCTTTGTTAGGAGGGCAGAACTCCTGTTTGAAAGGGAGTACTGTATTTATTTCACTTCAAAGGACACCCACACATGCCCCACATACTCAGTTTTGGGGCGGGTGGGGGGGTGTTGTCTGTCATAGTTGTTTTGCAGTGGTCATCTGATCTCAGCTAGACTGTGGAGAGGGCTGTGGAGGTTTGGGTCGAGTGACTGAGGCACCCATCACAGCTGGATGAGGTGGCAGAGGCTTTGATGGCTGGGTGAACATGGGCCGGCTATAGTAGAGGGATATCAAAGGTGAACAAACAAGCAGAGATGAAGTATGTGTGGGTGGCGTGACCCACAGCGCACAGAAGAAGAGTAAATCCAAGAGGAAGAGAAGCATCAGGCATCTCTTTGATTTTGCTTAGGACATTTTGATATGTGTCGATAGAAATATTGCTCATTACAGGGGAAAACCTAATTCAGTTTTTTTCCCTTTGCTGCTGATATTTATGTCAAAATACTACCCTTTATTTTCTCACTTTATTATGTAATTTAAAAGGTGTTTCATAAACAATATCTTGGTAACGCATAATATGATGTCAATAAGTTTTTTAAGATGGATTCTTTATTGCACGCTATGATTTATTATCTAGAAAGTATAATGCGTCCTATTAGCATTTTGCATTTCATATTAATGTAATTGATTCAGGGATCTTACTGAATGCAATCAAATTTTGAGTTATATTCTGTTTCATGACACATCTGCTTTTATAATGAACACACACTGATTAATACTAATGTTCGGCTATTAATGATCTGACACAATTTAGACTCAATGATTAGCATTTAATTTCTTGTGTACAACCTTTACTTTTCTTTCACTACAAAACAGTCATTTGGACACAATTATGTACGCTATATGACAATAGACAAAACATCGGCTACATAGTAAATCCTACATATGGCAACATAGCAATGTAAGAAACATACACAAATGATTTTACTCTCTAATGCATTACATTTATTTTGTGCAAGCTTTAAGTTACTCACAAAAGACAAATCATTTCTTGGCCTGAGGATGATTATAATTTGCAGTTAGAAACTTTACATCAATGTCAAAGTTTATTTTAGTATAGTGTTACTGAATTACTGAGAGCAGTCAGACTGTATCTTACTTCAGCATATAACATATAAAACACATAACTTTAGTGAGCATTCTACATTTAACAATATTTGCATTTTTGAATACTTTATAGCACTTTATAGCATAAAGGGTACTTCTTTGGTCCTTCCATAAGTAATCATCTGTCCCCCCCCAATTTATTATGTTTTTTGTAATCCAGCCTGGCAAAAGCTAATCTATTGAGAATGTGTTAATCAGCCATTCAATAAATACAGGGGATTATCTGTGCCAGATATGGTGCCAATCCAACTACGTTCTGGCAAGATTCTGGAACACCCAATGTGTCAGGCTTTATCTATTAGAGGACCATGCTTTATGACAGCCCCAATTTTACACGTAGCAGAGTGCCACAGACAAAGCTGCTTACAGGAGCAATCAGGCTCACAACAGTGCCCAAAACACAACACGCTGGACCATATGTTGATCTGTGCTCACCAAATCCCAACACACCTCTGCTGCTTGCAGGTACTTATTAGATTGAGATCATGATGTGTCACCTGGGACATTAATTGAGAATGACACTTCAGAGTGAGACATCAGTGATGGACATGAAGAATTAAGTTAAAAGAAATTAGAAAACACATTCTTAGGAGTAATTTCTCATTACATCAGATTTGTTTGTTTTTAAAAGTTGCTAGAAGGTCAGTTTGCAGGTATATTGACGATTCATTATGATTCTGAGATTTTAAATAGATTTTTTACATTATTATTATTTCATATTTATTTATTTTTACCTTGTTAAATTTGACGTGATCTTGGGTGAGGACTGTCCTCCTGTTTGTTTGGCGTTCCTTTCCCAAAATGCCCTTGAGAGACATTTGAAGCCGTTTGAAATTCGCCCCTAGTCTGGCTTACTACAGAATAGGGAAGTTATGTATATGACAGTATGCAGTTAATGTAAACAAGCTAACGTGTTTGGCCTGCAGCAACTGGGACGTGACATGGGTTTAGACACGGAAATTTTAACTAATGGCCTTTTTTGTCATTATTGACAGTTCTCTTAAAAGTGGCTCTTAAATTGATGCAAAAATATGTTATAAACAAAATGATTGTGTGCACACGTCTAGTTATTGCTGAAATATTTTTTTACAGAAACATTTTCTGTTATGTTGGTTAAAGGTTTTCGCATGCAGATAGTAATCACTAAGTGGTCTAATAAATCTTCTGTGAAAGGTGCATAACCATAAAAATGTTCATCCCACCATTGCATTTGGTCAGAGTGCAATGATAGGATGTCCTACATTCCTGTCAGTCTATGTATTTGCATATCTCAGTGCACCCTGCTTGCAATCTTCTCTCTTCAGAGTGTTCATGTGTTTTGGAGGAGGCGTGGCTTTGAAGAGCACTCTGAAGGGAGGGTAGGAGCTTTTGCTTTTAAAGCTAGCTTGCTATTGCTAGTCTCTCTGAAATTGCCTACCCTACCTTTAAAGTGTACCAAACTTTATAAAAAAGAAGATATACAAGTTGAATTGACTTACCTGAAACTAGTCTCATGCAGCAGATGCTTTTGCAGCTTAAACTTGCCGTGTAAACAGGAAGAGTCATTTTACACCGTTTTTTACAATTTGGTTTGTTTTACATGCTTTCATGGGAGGGGTTATCAGAGATATATTATACCACAATAACAGAGCAATCTCTTGCAGCCAATTAACTGACCAAACTAATGGAAAGAGAGCTGAAAACAAGACCATCTACAGCCCATCCTAAAGTATTGATTATTGCGTCACATAGATAAAAGCAGCACATAGATCATTAGACAGCTTGTTAACATATATAGGAAATGCCCCGTTTCCCTCTGTTAATTTTCAGCCAGTGCACTGATGGGAGGGAGAGAGAAAAATATCCTGGGTGATGTACAGTAATAGCTTAGCAGATTGCTTCATTCTAGGGAGTGGGGGTTTGCTGATAGCAGGTTAGGATTCTGTTGTGTGGGTATGTATGTGTGTGTGAGAGAGTGATAGAGAGGGAGCCCAAGCTCTATGCTTACAATGCAGGTCATTAGAGACAGGATGGTTTGGCCAGCTTCTGCGTCATAGCTCACTAGCCTCAGATGGCAGGGAGCAGGCCAAGCTGTTCAGCTGGCAAAGACATCGCCAGGACCAGGTGAGTTTGGCTCGCTACCTGTCTTGCTATCCTCTACTGCACCAAATCCCCCTCCCCCCACTACGATTTGCCCACTGAGCCTGGTTACCCCTGACTGAGCAGTGAGTTGGGCGTGTTGGCATTGCTAGCAGCGCTTGTACCAGTTTTGCATAAGTAGTTTCCCATCTATAACACCAGACTCCTTTGACCTAAGATTTGTTCAGCCAGGGCAGGTGAACACAGAAGTCTTCACCGCTAGCTTTCTTAACTGTCATAGAAACAGCATCTATATCAAAGCTCTCGTACCACAACTTCATTGTTCGTTACATTTATTGTCTTTTTTAGCTTGGCTGAGTGAGCTAGAGGAATATAAATATGCTCGGTACGTGTTATACATTTAGACTGGGTGACTTAATGCTCCCTCAAGGCTCCAGGGGCATTTCATCCACCCACAACCTGTTTTTTTGTCCCATCAGTTGTCAGAGTCTATGATGCTGTGAGAGCAAACACGTTTGGGTAATGCAGGAAGTACGTGCAGTCGGGGCTTTGAGATACCTGTCTCACAGCAGAGCTCTGTTTCATGTGATTTGTTGTAAGTGTATCTGCAGAGTTAAGGGAAGTTAAAACACAGAACCCGTCAAATTACCTGTCATACCTGCTTGTTTGTGCTCCTGAGCGCTCTGCACACTGCCAGTACACATTCTCATCAATTAGCCTCCATCTTTTCGCACTGCTAGTCATTTTCAGAGCAGTTTAAAAACACATCTTAACAAGCAGTCCTGCTGGGGTCTGTGTGGTAGTGCGAGCACTCAAAAAAAACATGTATTCTGAGCTGGGAGAGCCTATCAAAAGCATAATCTACCCATTGCTGTGACTGTGCTCTCCCTGTAGGATTGACCCTCTCTGCCCTTTCTTTTAGAGTCTGTAATGGGGTTGTCTTTGAAAAACAATACATGGACATTGCATGTCTGCACCAAAAGACCATGTAATGTGCAGATGATATTGAAAAGGGTGTCAGTGCAAACATGTTGGTTTGTTGGGAAGATTAAGCACTCCTGGCTCTCCCCGTGTTCTGCATCCGCTTTCATCTGCTGTCCATTGGCATTGCTTGTGCGTCACAGACCGTGAGCCCAATGAGTGCCGTATAGTATCTGCAAGAGACATTAATGATGTTCAGAGCATGCGCCCGCTGAGCGCTTTGATTCGTCACAGCTGGCCGCATGAGTAATCCAGAGGAAAAAGTGAAAGGGAGATGAAAGAACATGTGAGCGATGTGTCTAAACGGTGCACAGACACAAGGGGACAAGAGGGGAGCTCTCTTTGGAGCACTGCCATGCAGAAGAAAGCAAAGCAAAAACACAAATAAAACCCCTTGTCATGCTGTGTTCTGCTGGCAGGGAAACAACTGGGGAAATGTTGCGCTTTAGAGCATATTGCTAACAGATAAGTCAGCTGGGAATGTCGAAACCATACATTTTTGTTGCCCGTTGAGTTAAAAGGCAAACAGATGGATAATTTGCATTACGGTTGCATTGGGAAAACTTGCATTACAGTTGCATTGGGATAACTAGGATGTAGTAAATGTAAATATTCAAATAAACAAATAAATAAACCATTACTGATTAGTTTATTTAAAAAATAAATGCGAGTCTTTTAATTAAATATCCAATTAATGGATATTTCTGGTTCTTGATGCTCATTAGTCAGGATAGCTGAAGTATAATGTATTATTCTAATGTTAACACATTGGTTGGTTGTTAACAGATAAATCTACTCATAGTTGAAAAGTTTAAAACCCTAGTTTTGGTGCAATGATGTGGTAGTTTACAAAGTCAATGCTGTCTTTCACATTTCTGAATGTGGTTCACACATTCAGAGTTATTGGATTACAAAATGTTTTGGACACCGTTTAAATCTTTTTAGAAGGAATTGGCTGTGTCATATAATCAAACAAGTATTCCCCAGTGTGAATTTTGTTGACAGGTGTCATCCTTCTTGTTTAATCCTGGCATTTTTGTTGTTACTTCCTATTTGGAGTCCTGCAGTCAGGGTTGCTATGTTTATTCAGTTTCTGCTTGCAAAGTTGTGTTTGTTTCTAGATGGCGGTATTTGTTTTGTGACTGCTGTGTCCCTGCAGCTGCTGTTGTAATTATGATCAATAGTATGTATTTACGTGAACTTTGTCCGACAACTAAAGTACAAACCTAAAATTAGTGTTGACCCATTTTGGATAAGATATATTATAATGTTTCACCTGCTTCTCCTTTTTCTCTGTATGTTGGAGGGTGTGTCCATCCGCTTATATATACTGTGGTGGCTATTCCTTACTTAAGGACAGACTTAAGATTAAAAGCAAAGCTTTTATTTCCTTGAGTGAAATTCCCAAGGTGTAGTTGGCTTCATGTGTGTAAAACAGTACATGCTTTCTCAACCACCACCACACGCTTGCTTGTATTACTGCTTGCTTGCATTAATGCTTGTGATCTGACCAAGACCACCCATTAACCACCCAGTGGTTAATTCCAGGTACAAAAATAGAATTAAGTTATTTGAACTTACTTTTTCTGCATTGGCTTTACAGCGTTACATATATGTATTTTTTGTTATATTTTACATTTACACCACTCATGTAGACATTATCTATTACATATAATCTTATAGTAATCCTTGAATTACATTTTTGGACAGGCTGTATGGAAACAGTCTAGTCTTGAACAGTAGGCTGCTCATGGCTGCCAAAATCATTATTTACAATTGCCAAAATGGTTTTTGATTGGCTGATTTCTGTATATGTAAGTGGTGAAAAAATCTTCAGTCTTATTTACAATCTCACATTAAGTGTTATCAAATGCCCCCATTTAGTTCTAAGTGTCTTTCTGATTTGTGTTGTGTCTAGACATTTATTTATAGTTTCATGCTGATGTAACTGCTTATGTAAAGAATGTGAAAGGTAAATGGGTTGATGTTTTTTTAAGCTTTGTGACATAAAATCAACTCTTATTTGTCAAGAACACAAAAATGTAAGCTTTCAGTATGTCAACCTATTATATACCAAAATGCTAAAGTCACTTCTCAATACCCACTGAGTTTCAGGAGGGATTCACACATGCTTTGGGAGGGAATCAATTTTTTTGCCATGCCTGGTGATTTTCAATGGAATCCCTGAAAGGCAACAGAAGAGCAAAGTGTATGAGATCTGGATTGAGCGCCAAATGTAATTTTTAGTCTATTACTGAGACAAGTGCACAAACCCTTGAGGTCTCCCTTTTACATGTGTAAATTTCACTGACTTCAGTACCCCTTTTAAAGATGAGACAGAGGTCGCGTGGAGCTTGGAAGCAGTTGTCCCTCACCAACACTTAACCCTGATCTCACTGTATCTGGATCAGTAGCGATCTAAAGCGACTTCAGTTGGCAGCACTACATGACGTTTAACAACTCCAAAACAAAAGTGCCTAACATAAGCAATTGCTTGTGAACGGGACGTCTTTAAATATATTTTTATATGCTAATGCTAGTTATAGTGTGTAAAACATTGGCATTCAAAACTGCATACTGACTGAGATCCAGGCCAAATAGCCGGTGCGCGTAATGAATGCAGTGGAAATAATCATTATGGGTTGTAGATAAAAGTGCCGTGCCTGGAATCCTGAGCAAAGTCATATAGCCTCGGTTTTATGTCACCTACCATTAGCTGAGGTGATTTTGTACCATAATCCATGATTGAGAGTCCACTGAGAATTTTTGCTTGTGAGCATATATTGGCATTGCACCGTTGAGAACTGTGCATGTGAGAAGCTCAATAGAGGGTTTTGATTTTAATTGGACCTGTCACGATCTGGTCTGTGCTGAACCGTGATGACATAAGTACATGAGATCAGTCAGACTGGTGTGTTTGATGCAAAACAATGTTCTCACCTCCCCTTTCATTTCTTCTCCTTTTGCATTTAGAATGATGCTGTACTGATAAAGCTTCAGTGGTACCTTTTAACAATTAATAAAATATGCTAAAGGGAATAAATGAAAAGAGATTTATGTAAATCGATAAGGACTGCATAATGTAAATCTCTGTTCTTAAAGGTCATATGTTGATTTGCAATGAGAGGAGCTCAAGCCCTTCTTTTTAACTTGGAGACAGTATGTAGGTTAACGCCAGCAAAATAAAGCCTTAGAGGAAGCGAATTCAATGTGTTGTGTTGTCTTTCTTGTGGCGGTGCTGGAGAATGAGATTTGCTTGTGACTAACAAGACAGCAGAGCTGATCTG
>JAZGTJ010003893.1:0-33087 GCA_036877575.1 Botia almorhae
CCTAACCCTAACGATTAATTGATTATTAACAACATTAGCATGCTAGCAGTAATGCACTGACAACAGAAACAGAATATCCATAAGGTATAGATGCACAAACAAGCGCCACAGCAACAAAAATGCACCTTTTTCCACCAAAAAACAGGCCAAAAACAGACATTGGCCGTTAACACTACAGGCATTTTAGATAAGGCACTATAAAATCCAAATGGGAACATCAAATGAACACTCATTTCTGAAACAATCACAAGCTGGAAATGTAAACTGATGGTACATCAAAGGCAGCGTGAAAAGGAAAAGAGCAAGAACAAGGAACATGACAAGCTTCAGCACCTGCACATTTTAGAACGTCTGCAGAAAACCTGCAGTACCCATAGCATAGAACTACTAAAAACAACCACAAGACAGGCATTAAAAGTGTATCCAACCTACCAGATCTGCAATTACAAAACTACTTACAAGACATAGACTAAAGACAACACTAAATCTACTTACAAGACATGTATTAGGGGCATGCCACTTAACCGACCTGCATTAAAAAAATGCATTTCATTTACCAGACCAGCATTTTAAAAAAATTAGGCATTTAACTCACCGGACCTGTACTAAAGGCAATCTACTGATCAGACGTGCATTTAAAAAAAAAAGGGGGCATTCCACTCATAACCACTCACCAGACCTGTATTAGGGGCATAACACTTACCAGACCGGTTTACTAAAAAAAAGTTATAAGCATAACACTTACCAGACCGGTTTAATAAAAAAAAAGTTATTAAAAGGGCATTCAACCTACCAGACCTGCAATTACAAAAAGGGCATTCTACTTACAAGACCTGTATTAGGGGCATTCCACTCACCACACCTGCATTAAAAAAGGGGCATTCCACATTTACCAGACCTGTATTTAAAAAAATGAACATTCCACTCACCAGACCTGTATTTAAAAAAGGAACATTCCACTCACCAGACCTGTATTTAAAAAAGGAACATTCCACTCTCCAGACCTGTATTTAAAAAGGGCATTCCATTTATAAACGGAGAGCAATAATGCCAAAGACAAAAAAGCTTTCACCTCTGTAATAAACTACAAATAGTGAACTACAAAACAAGCCACAAAATCAAACATGTATGAGGTCAGAAAACCCACACTACTAAGTTCCTAAAGATTTGGAGTTAAACGCCACTTTACAAATAGTAAACTACTGACAACAACCGCAAAAAGCACCACAGACCCATTACAATACACTTACCAAAATGTGTTATGAAAAGACCTGTAGAATCAGTAATGGAGTGCTTCAGTGCTAACCCATTTTAGAAGACTGCACATAGTCTGAAAACAGTGATACAGCAAATGTGAGGAAGTACATGGATTAGTGCATGATGAATGCACAGCAGTAGATGCAAGACTACAAATACAACAGGACCTCCACAGAATTTTACTGACAGCATGGGCAAAAAGACACTCAAACACGTCAATTAAACACTGTCATACACATGTTCAGTTTTGATTTACACAAAATTCCAACTATCATAAATTCATAAGCAATGAAAGAGTTACATTTAGTGAAAACTGAAATAACTGGCATGCAACATCAGCTTACACAAAGAATCAAAATAATGTGTCAACTTTTAAACCTAAAACAACCTCTATTCTCATTTTGCACACTGATGTTTCATCAACAGGTCTTTTGCTGATTAATCCAGACAATGGCCTTCATGCATAAGAGAACTAAACAACTAACCCTAACAGGACAGATAAATTAACATTCTCATTGGCATGGCAGCCGTATTGAGCAGTACATTTTCTCATCAGCAGTTACATTCTACACAACGGACTGCTGAACGTCACTAAACAGCTTCTAGTCATGTTTTTAAATGGCATTTGCATTTACTCATAATCGTCAATACCAGAAGAACTCACTTACTGGATTTAGGATTATTTCACGTGTTCCATTATAGAGTTCTAGAGGGGGGAAATGTGCACCTTTGCAGTAAGTCAGACGAGTTTTACTTGTACAAATACGAGGTGAGACTAACACAAACTGTCTCCAAAGAAGCAAATGGATGGTGTTTCTCTATTCTGTCCTTCGTTGGTAAATCACATTTAACAGCGCATTAAAATGGACGGCCCAACTTACAGCGCCTTTAAATTTGCCCAACACCCCGCCTAACGTGCCAAATGAAATTGCGTTCTCTGCTTCCGTTTTTATAACCAATCAGCGGTTAAAGCCAATTAGCTTTCAGTATCACTGTAGCGAGTCATAAAACCTGCTCGTGTATTATTAATTTTAGGTATTAATATAGGTATTGTAGGTATTGATTTTAATATGTTATGGCTTAAAATATCTATATTCATCTGCTGAAAACAGATGGAAGAGAAGGAGAAATATATTGTGGTAAAATATTTATTGAATTATTGTTTTAGGATCTTATTCTAATCATCTCACATTACAATAACAATCATCAAGCTGCCAAGTGTCAGACTCTATACACTGACATAATTTACAAACGCATGTAAAGTGTGACGGTCTTCTATTATGTTGTAACGTTGTAACTGCATATCGCCTGCAGAGGGCGCTGTCTGCACATATCCTGATCCTTAGATCACAATTATGAGACTTAATATCGCCTGCAGAGGGCGCTGTCTGCACATATCCTGATCCTTAGGTCACAATTATGAGACTTAATATCGCCTGCAGAGGGCGCTGTCTGTACATATCCTGATCCTTAGGTCACAATTATGAGACTTAATATCGCCTGCAGAGGGCGCTGTCTGCACATATCCTGATCCTTAGGTCACAATTATGAGACTTAATGTTATATATACAAATATGTATGTATATGTGCAAACGTGGATAGTTGCCTGACACCAGAAAGCCAAGGATTTCAGAATGAGCCATTCCTTCACACTATTATCTTTTAGTACTGGAGAAGACGTTACTGGTCTATTACATTTACATGTATGTATTTGGCAGACACTTTTATCCAAAGCGACTTACATTGCATTACACTATACATTGTTTCTAAGTACGTGCAATCCCTGGAATCGAACCCATGAACACCATGCTCTAACCACTGAGCTACAGGAAAGCTAATTGAGAATGTGTTGCACAACTACTAGTGTGCTATTGTGGGGGTATCTTTCTAATCAGTCTTAAAAAATGGTATTACATGTTTGTCTTTACAGAAGTCTCTCTTTTCTGCTTGTCTTTAAACCATTTTATGAATACATCCATTTTTAAACATATGTATACAATGGCAAGGTTATTTGCATAATGCAGACAAAATTAATAAAATATTCTTTCTAAACACTTTCAACTGTGTCACCTTATAAATGTGTTTTTCTTTAGCGGTATTTGCAAAATGTAAGTCATTTGGACAGGAAGTGAAGACCAGAGACAACATACATTCACCATAAGTTTAGAAACAAAAATAATCAGATTAAAGGCACCTTACACTAAATTCCTAAAAAGGACCTTAACAATTGCTTTTTGGTTAGGGTTGGGTTAGTAAAACGTGGACAGTAACAACTTTACATATCACGGGAGGGCCACAAAGGCTCATCATAATCCTTCTCTGTTGGACACTCAAATTCCTCTCAGGTAAGTTAATGTAACTGAAATAATCAATATAAATGATGCATTTCGATTTCTGTACAGTGTGCCGCAGTTTTGTCTTTATTTGACTCGTTCATTACGCATTGGCTTAATCGTAACTCGTCTTCTTATTATGTTGTTCCCAGTTAAGAAACTGATTATACATTTATGGTTGTCCATACATGAAAAGACGTAATCAACGAGTTAGTAAAGTCAATACTGCTACTGTACAGGATAAAACTTAATTTTATTGATTATCTGAATTACATTAACTAACATGAGGGTGACTGGAATACAGCTGAGGAGGATGATGACGAAGATGCTCTGTGACGCTTCTGAGTCGAAGGAATAGCTGTATGAGTCTACCCAAACCTTAATAAGAGTAAAGCGCAGTTGAGCACCGCCCACATGTGAGTTTGTGCCAGAATGGCGAACGTACATTTGCGGACTGAAAACCATAAAAGCGTAAACAAACTTTGTTATCGCATTCATAAACATTGATTTGAAAAAATGATGTTTGTAAAGCAGTTTGTATGGAGACCGTGCTCCGTGAAGTGTTTATATTCTTACACGTTGTTTGTTTTTGCCCGTTTCTTTAAAGTTTGCATTTATTTTTATAAGCATAAAATAAATCTCATTCACTTTGGGAATTGTGTTTATTGTTTTTATTTTCAAAGTGTGTATCTTAGTCAGGGGCGCCGCTCGCAATTTTGGGTCCTATGACAAAATATGAGGTTGGGCCCCCCTAGTAGTGTTATTACTAATAAAGCAGATCTCTGGGGGCCCCTAAAGGGCGTGGGCCCTTATAATTGTCCTAACTCCCCCCCTTAGCGGCGCCCCTGATCTTAGTGATCAATTGTTTGGCATGTTGACTTTCTGTCTTGTAGTTGTTCCAGCGGAATTTGTAGAAAATGATTGGAAGCGCAATAGTCAACCCAATCTGGCAACCCTGCTAAGCACTTTTGTGTGTTTTCCCACATGTGGGAGTTGCATGAAATCGGACACTTCATCACTGAGTACGCTTGAGACGATGGACTGAGGGAAACATATTCTTGCTCTATACGCAGAAGACGGACGAAAACATGCAGATCTTGGGTCCATCTGTAATACAAAGGGAATAACAGACAGCTTGTGACATTAGTGAGCGCGTCAGTTTGAAGAAGAACTTGCGGCTTTCAGCATCACTTGACTCTGGTAGTGACACAAACAGATTTTTGTCTTTTGATGTTGTAACTTAATGCTGAGATGTGTGATATTAATGCATCATTAACGCGCGTTGTGTAATATTAATGCATCGTAAAATCGTTTAATGCATAGTTCGTATTTATCGGTGTAGGTGTTTGCTTAATTTATGCTCGTTTAGGGTCAACATTGTTTTTCTCTTTCGTAAAAATAAAATATGGCCAAAACTAGAAGCGTTCTTACGTCATTTGGCTCTTCAAAGTTTAACGATCAGTAAGTAATAGATATGCCATTGTACAGCAGATTGCTCCAATAACCTATTTATTGGTCAGCACTATACAGAAATCCGAGATATGATAAATACATGTAAAAAACACTTACATAATCATGTATAGATTTAATATATATAAAATATACTTGTACACATGTGCAGCATATAAAAAAGTAAGAAGTAAAAAGGTTCTCCACTTCATGTTTGCAGATAAACCTCATACTGTAAAGTATGTTTCAAACTATTTGTAGCTATTTAATTATGTTTTAAGCTTACAAAATCTGCTAGTTTTAATGAGTTCCATAACTTCAGTGGAAGTTCCTTCTTCATATATTGTTTTTTTAGTACAATCTGTGATACAATCTCCGTTGTACAATCTCCTCAGCCTGACTGTGTTCAGTTGGGTACATATTATACCTCACCACATGCATCAAGAATACTGGTGTGACTTTAAACATTTAGATTCACAGTTTAGTAGTATTAACTAGATACATTTGTATATAGATACATTTGTATGTAGACACAAAGTACATTTTCTGAACATTTTCTTTACATTTTTTGCCGTGGGAAAACTTGTCCAGAAAATTGCAACAATGTTAACATGCTTTAACATGATGCTAACATGATTAAATATGATTTTAACATGGATTAACACGATACTAACATGATGCCAACATGATTAAATATTATTTTAACATGGTTTAACATGATACTAACATGATGTCAATATGAATTAACATAATGCCAACATGTTTTAGTAAGATAATAGCATAATGCTAACCTGATTTAGCATGATGCTAGTATGTTTTAACATGAATTAGCATGATACTAATATGAATTAGCATCATTCTGGCCTGTTATACCTGATGCTAGCATGATGTTACATGATAGGCATATTAAATTATGGCTTATTCATGATGTTGTGCAGTTGCTATGGTGCTCTAAATGGTTGCTAGGGTGTGGCTAGGAATTTGCCAGGGCAATACTTAAAGCCCACTGACAGCTTGAGTCAAATGTTCTAATGCTAAGATATGGTTTATTCATTTAAGTACATGGTTGCTAGAGTACTGTAAATGGTTGCTGAGGTGTAGCTAGAGAGTTAACAGTGTAAAACTAATACACAGATGTATGTCTGAATCAAAAAGCCAACTTCCATGAAATGTGAAATGTGGCTAATTCATGTTGGTTGCTAGGGTGCTCTAAATGGTTGCTAGAGCATGACTGGCAGTTTCCATGGTGACAATTAAAGACTACTTGCTAGTCTTAGTCAAGTGAGGCCACCCACTTGTCTCTACAATGTTCTGATGCCTCTCACCATTTTTAATAGAAGTCTGAGGCCGGTTGCTAGGGTACTGTATCTGGTTTCTAGTGCGTGGCTATGTAGTTGTAGTGTCACCATTTGTTGCAGCTTGCTAGGCTGAGCGGTATGAGCCGACCCTTAAGTCTATGGCTATGGCATCACAAAATTCAGCCCAATGTTAAGTCTATAGAATTTTTCGTTTCACCCAAAAAACCTTCTCCAACACCCGATCACTTACAAAAGTCATAGCACACCTGTCGTAAATAAGAAGGCCGATTTGACCCCTTATTTATGGGTCTACGAAAAACTGTGTGAGACGAGTTACGTACTGAAGTACTATCCAGAAAGAAGTATTAGCAAGAGTAGTAGTAGCGATGCTTTGCTTCGCAAGCACCACTAATTACAGTTCATCTAAGATGTATGAAGGCTGTTAAAAGCAAGTGTTAAATTTTAGACACTACGTTATAAACTGTGCTTTTCATTGTGGTTTTCTGATACTTGAAAACATTAATCCAGCATAAAACTTTTGTTAAACTGGTTGAGCAGTTCACTAACAGTATATTTGAATCAGTTAAGCAAGTTAACAAAGAACTAATCTGCTCAAAACTCTCAACAGTTCTTAACCTAACAGTGTGTTGCTCTTTATTTTTGTAACATATGTTGATGAAAAGAAGAAAGCTTAACCAAATATTACTGGAAATATATCATATAACAATCAAAATTTGATGATCTGGACAAATCATGGAACACATTCTTAATTAGCTTTCCTGTAGCTCAGTGGTTAGAGCATGGCGTTAAAAACGCCAAGGTCATGGGTTCGATTCCATGTCATGAAATGGAACTTTATTTGAACCATTGTGGAATAACAGCACTGTGGAATCATAAATAAAAATTCATCTAGGTAGGTATCAAAAACTCATAACTTCACAATCCAGGGAAGGCGTTAGAGGCAAGCATTAGAGACGCTTGTCAGATGTGGGAACACAACGTGAGAAAGGGAGCTTTGCTCTTTTGCTCTAGTTATTCAGTAGATTTACAGTGATCTATGTTGCATAGCAGCCACATGAGCTCACAGTGCTGTCTAGTCTTTGTGCCAGACTGTCAGTATGTAGTAGTGAGCAGATTGAGTACTTTTTAGTAACATATTTAAACAGGATTCTGTTTGCCTTCTAAGAAGAAGCCAGTGCCTAAAATGAGCATTTGTGGAATGACCCAAGTGGATCTGTCATGTTTTTTTTGCATGAGCTTTTTTGTAGAAATGCTGCACTCTACAGTGGTAAATATTTAATCAAGTTACCAACGGGTTACCTTTGGTATAATCCTTATCATAATTATTTTTCATTGTAACCTTGTAGTTTATCAGATCAAAGGTTTATTTTAGATCAAATGAAATAATAAAACAGACATCTAGCAAATATTCACATAATTGTTTGTTTTGTTATGAAAACAAGACAAAGACACATCTATGTATTACTCTAGATTACGTTTATTGTTTTTCTATATTCACAAAAATGGTAATCAGTATTTGCAAAAGACTATCAGTATTAAACCAAACTAAAAAAAAATGTAACACAATGCAGGTCTCACAAAATCGCAGGCCCGACGTCCCGGGGCTATTGTGTCATCCAGTCAGGCTGCCAGAATGTATTTCCGCTATCTTATAAGGAGGAAAATATATTGCAATGCTTTTGCATTCTCTCACAAATTTGTTTGGGTAATTATGTTGTATGAAATGTTCGGGCATCGGGGAGCGACTAGCAATATGTGTGCTTTTGAAATCGCGTTTGTATTCCAGCTCGCTTAAACTTTCACTTTTAATTCGCAATCACGCGAACTGTGTATAAGTGACTGATACATGTGACTGATATTTCAGATTCAGAATCTGACAAAGACTGAATTATGTGCTATATTGTTTTTTCCAGTTCATAAAAATTTCAGTTCAGTTAGAACCAAATATTTGTATTGATGATTGTAATAATTTGATTATTTTATACCATTGTTGTTATTTGTGTTATGAAAATGTTTTTGATTGATGTTTTGTCTCCTTTACAATATTCTACATTAAAAATAATGTCTTTTTTAATTTATTTGGGCTACTTAAATCATTTCGGGCTACCAAAATCTGAAGAGTGCCTGCCTGAAGGGCTACCAGGGATTTTGAAATTTTGCCTGCAATGTAAAGATGTTCAAATAACTTTCAGATTGTTTATATATATGTGTATATATACTGATATTTAAGCACTTTTACACTAACGTAGTGTAATTTAGTGAGTTAGCTTCTTTTTTAGAAGTTATTTCCATGTTTCTAGTTGGTTGTGAATGGAGAATAAGGCGATGTACCTGACCACTAACACCAGTGAAGACAGAGACAACAGCTCCGTCTTTGAGGAGCGATATGATGGGATAAGCCTGTCAAAACTCAACCTCTGTGAAGAAGGTAAATGTCACTTATTTTTGTACATCTATCAAAATACCACAAAATATATTCAATCAAGCAACAGTTCAGATCCTAACCCTAACCCTTCTATCTACCAAATCTTCTATGTCTCCTCAAAGTTTTAGAAAATACTAGATGTTACATTGTTACATCTAGTGTTACATAAATGCTACAGTTACATTGGAACAAAGTCATTTCTATGAACCAGTTCAATCAGGTTTTTATTCGCTGCACAGCACAGAGGCTGCAGTGCTTAACAATGACTTTCTGTCATCTGAAGTTTCCTAATCTCTGCATTTCACACTGTCACTCTCCCAAAATTTATCTTGTCTAAACTTACCTGCGTAACCGCAAACATTTTGAATGTACAAAACTTTATATTAGTTTTGCACAACAAACTTGCTTTGGCATCTCTAATCTCTAAATTACATTCTGTATTCCAATAAAGTAATTACAGTTCATTTATTTATTAATTTAATTTTACTTATATATTTTATATCATATTTTATTATTATTATTAAAATGTTGTAAAAATACAGTAAATATATACAGTAATGTTTTTGGAGCACAGGAGCAAAATAAAAGACAGGAAAACATTCCACAACCACTGTTTTCATTTATATTTTCACTACATTCATCATAGTGTCATCAAAGATAGTTTATTCCTAGTTTTTAGTGACAGTGTCACTGGGGTTTTGTTTCAGTTTGGATCCTAACTCTTCTGTTTGTGTCTCGTTTCTGTTCCTGGTGTTTGGATCTGAACATTCATCCTCTGTGTCTTATAAGCTCATGGTTTTGATCTCTGTGTCTGTCGTGTGATCTTCTGTCAGTCTCACAACTCTTCTGTTGTGTGTTGTGGGGTTTTGTCTTGGAGAGGTCTGGATTCCACCACATCTGTATGGGTCTGCTGTGTGTTCAATGCTCCAGTTTAAGCACATGGCTTATGATGATCATTTGCCATGTGCTCTTCTGTTTTGTGTCTTGTGGTGTTCTGAACACTTGACTTGTGTTTGTATGTGCTGTCCTGTCTTATGTTGCCATGTTGGTTCCTGCTTGCCCACGGGCCTCTGGACTGTTTGTTCTTGAGTTTTTCTTAGTGGTTTTTGTTTGCTTTCTTTTCAATAAACTTGAATTCTGGCCTCTCTCCAAACTGTGTTAAGTTAAAAACAGTCTAACTTTTGAAGCCTGGAACACACCAAGCCGATGGTTCACCTTTGGGCAGTTTTTGAGCATTGGCCAACTTAGTTTTTTTGGTATGTTCTATACCTGTTGGCTAAATTTAGTTTTTTGCCGAGTCAGCATGTTGAATCAGCGGCAGAGCTGATCTGTAAGTCTAGTTTGGCCTAGTGAACCAGTGCACAAGAAGAATAACAGACATGATAAAGCAAGTAAACAACAAAGTGAGGAGGCAACATGCAGAACATTCTTTGGTCCTTTTGTTTTTTTCTATATTCCAATATGCAAATATTTTAAAAATACATTACTGGAACAAAGCAAGTGAATCTGTCTGTGGTGAGCGAGATTTGTTTGAAACTGGTAAGCATTCACTGTTTTGTTTGTGTTTTGTATTGGAGCACTCACTAGCTCTTCTGCTTTCCTGTTTTGAGTAATGAATACAACTGCTACCGGCTGGTACAGAGAGTTAATGGCAACAACTATACTAAGTGTAAATAGCCACAAGGTTTGTCTTTGCATTAAGTGTAAATAGCAATAGCATTCCGTCTCTGCATATTAGGCAATAGGAATAGGACAACGTGGAGTTTACGCAATCATACAATTACAAATACAATTATATGTTGATTGCCAACTTCTTTTTGCACCTTCTGCAATAACGACTGCATTCGGGAAACTTCTTAATGAGTGTTCAATAGGAATGCAGGAGCAGTTGCCATGGTAACAAACAACACCTGCTTGTGACAACGAGTCATGGCATCTGAGGCCAAGGCAGATATTGAGAATAAACACATAAACATATGCAATAATGCCTATTTTAACATGATCACCCCAGGAAAACACTGATGTGGGTGCAATTCTGTGCATGCGCAGTTTAGGCACTTATGACAGCACATATTTAATGTTACACATAGGCACATGTACGTGTACAATTCACAAAAGAATCAGACCTCAAGCATTTGGGTTTAGGGAAACCATGTGTGAGAACAGCACCAAAACAGTTCATAATATTTCCAGCACTTGTATTTTTTATTATTCAACTTATCAGAGGAAATCAGAGCATGCACTAGTACTGAAATCTTACTTTGAGTAATATATAGTTAGTCGTTAAATACCCTGTTTGTTTAGATATTCTGTGTTTGTTACTCTACATGTACTCATAACTATAATACATAAAATGCATTACAGTCAGAAGCCTTACTTACCATGAAATTTACTAATCTGAATCAAATCTAAAAACAGCACTTAGTCCTTCTTTGCACTGCTACTCTTTGGCAAAATGTCGTCTGTCACTGAAGAAACGGCTTTCTTTTAAAAACAGCTGAGCTACTGTCACACTGCCCAAAATATAGTTAAGTTAGTAGCACTGTTACTTGTAAGTAGTTATTAAACAGCACTGATTGTTGAGAAAAAATGAAAAATTGTTAAGCTTTTGTGTTCCTTGTTGATCTGTTCAGGAATTAACAGATTGTTTGAGGTTAGTTTGAGAAAGAGAGTTAGCAGTGAAATTAAAATCGGTTCGACCTTGATCATGTGCCAGCTGTTTATTGATTGGTGACAGTACTATTAAAATAATGGTTTCTGTTATAGTTTTTGTCCAATTTTGATTTGTATCTTGTGAATTTATATCTATGAGACATGTAAGAGACATTATTACAGAAATGTTGTGGTATAGTTACAAAACCTTTAGAGAAAACATTTTAGTAGAGAAAAATGTATGCAAATATATTTTATATAAGAAAGTAAATGTAAATATAAGAAAAAATATGGAAAAAATATTATGCGTATAAATCAGTCAGTAAGTGAACTGATGTCAGCTGTGGCATTGATTCTGTAAGGTGCCAATAAATCATTATGGACTAATAGGGCTCAGTTTGACAGGCCTCTCAGTTCTCCTCTGTCTGCAAATAATGAGCATAGTGTGTTAAATTAGTACAATCTACATACCAGACCAATGTATAACATGCATGATATTAGAGGCAACTGTGGCAAGAAACCAAAATCCAAAAAGTGCAGTAGTGGAGAGGAAAGCCTTGGCACTAACCAGGCTTGTCTGGGGGCCAGTTCTTCTCTGGACGTACCAAAGGAAAAAAAGTGTTGGTGCGGGTTAACTACGTGCAATAAAGTAATTGTAAAAGTAGTATAAAATATACTACTTTGATGATAAAGAATTCTTGCATGGTTCAAATATTCTTTCTGATGTGATGTGGCAATTTTCAAGGTAGCTAAAAGTACAAATCCTATTGCTAAGTGTATTTGATCATTTTGTTTATTTGTTCTGTGTTTTGTGTTTGTTTGTTTGTTTGTGTATGTATGTCTCAAACCTTTCATCTTAGAGACTATCCGAACCCAGCTGCAGTATGTGTGTGGAAAAATGTCTTGATGTCATCCTTTTCATACCAGATTTCCTGCTTCTCAGTTTATTTTAATTTCTCTTAAATTATGTGCTTGATAAATAAATGAACTGTACTTTATAAAGCCCATTTATATATTATAACTTCTAAACACCCAGCTGTTTTCAAAAGAGTGTTAGTGGTGCTGAGTAAGATGCTAGACCTTGTCAGTATTTCACTTAACTAGATCAAAAGGGTGTCAAATCTTCCCTCAACAGATTTTAATTGAAAGTCTGTTTGTTTCCCAGTTGATTAGTGTTTGTCTTTTACAGTAGGTTCGGCAAAACACAGGAGAAAAGCAGATAATTGCTGTGGTCAGTTGGACACCTTCACTGCAATCAAATATGCCATTGTGTGCCTTTATATTCTGGTACTGCTCAATATATTTGGCCTCTGCATAGCAGGTAGGAATGTTGAATGTTTGCTCGTTCACTCTCTCTTTCCTGAACCTTTTACTTATTTTGAACTGAACAATTAGACATTATTTACGAGTTAATAACCCTAACCCTAGCCTAATAATTTAATATATTATTTACCTAATCATAATCAAATATTTGTCTGGTAATTTTAGAAGTTCATAAAAAATTGATTGAGCTAAGTAAATTTTAGACAGTGAAAGTTAGTTGTTTTATGTAATATTTTTATACTTTTTTGCAGTATTTCATTTTTACATATTGTACATTTTTATGCTACATTGACATTCATTTATAATGCTGGTCATGGCATCACAAAGCCTTCAGTACAGTTTCTGACAGGAAACTGACATTTCAACAGAACACATTCAACAGTTCAAAAAACATAGCAGCCCAACCGAAAACATTTTAGTACAGCATTTTTACATTTATGCATTTGGCAAATGCTTTTATCCAAATGAACTTACAGTGCAAGTCAAGGTGTACAATTTATCATTGTGTGCCAATGGGGGTTGAAACCACAACCTTTGTGCTGATAACGCAATGCTTTACCAATTGAGCTACAGGAACACAACAGGAACACTAGTACATGGAAATTATGCAAACAAAGTTGGCAAAAGGCAACTGTGGCAAAGAACCTAAACTCTGGAAGGTGTGGAAGTGGAGCAAAACTTTGGGAAACTAAAACCCAGGCTCCACTGGGCCCCTGTTGTCCTTAAGCTATACAGCATACAGTAAGCATAGTGTCTTTGCTGACAGTCACATATCAGTATGCTGAAATATATATTTGCTGGAAAATGTATAACACCTGTAAAGTTCAAGTATCAGCAGTGTCTTGTATCTTTAAATACATTAGTTAGTAAGTAACATCAGTCCGTCTCATGTCATGTTGTAGGTGGTTTTGATGGTCTGATGCATGATGTTCAGGTTTTCAGTCGTTGACCAGCTGCGAGTTAGTAGTATTTCAGCGGCACATGCTACAGTCAAGTGGAGTTAGATCTGTTAGTATCTGCTGTCCTCAGGAACCCATGTATACAAAACCAATAACTAATATTAGCACTGAAACAATTTACATTATATATAAGCGTTATAGTATATGAGTAATGTTTTCGTTTTCGGTTGGCCTGATTAATGTGGAAACATGTTTTGGCTTTGAATTAGGGTAAAAAATTATTCTTTACTCTAGACGTAAATGAAAAAATGCGTAGGAGTCACAAGGAATAGATTGCTAAAGAAATTTGGCATTGTTCTTTCTTTGTCACTCTTTCTTCCCTCAGCGGTGTTTTCTCCCAATATTTCTTTAACATGTTTGAATTATGTTTGCTGTCATGCCAAAGGGTCATGTGTGTCTTTTCTTCTGAAATCTCTCTGATAGCTTCTTACGGCTGCAGGGGGTTCTTCCCCTGCCCTCTTCTCCATCATTCTCACATCCTCTCTCTTCCATCTTTTCTTGTTCTGTATTCTCTTATCTGCTCTAATGCTCTTTATTTCTCCCAACTTCTCTTTCGCTCTTACTGGTTCTTCTCACATCTTCTGTTCTTTTGTCGTATGTTTTCTCCTCTCTGTGTCTTCTCTTCTTCTCTCTTCTTGTGTTCTGAGATCATGAGATTTTTTTTAGGTCAGGGTTAGAGTTGTGAGTTGCTTTGTTCCTGTGAACATGGTAGATTAATGTTTGGTGCATTTTATGGCTGTAAATTACAGTTGTGTGTGGTGCATTAAGCAGGTCCCTCAATATTAACTTATTAATATAATCTTAATATAATATTAGTTAAATAATAATCTCAAAAATATAAGAATGCACAGGTTTCTAGTGCTGGCTTCATTTAAATTTAGAATAAGTTCATAAAGTGTAAATAAAGAATGTATTAGTTACTATTGCAGTTAATATTATAGTAACTGTTATTCCATTCATTACATCTTTGCCTTTCCTGTGAGCTTTAATCAGAGTTTCAGAAATGTGTTTTGTGTGTGAGGCAAGTCAAAGAACACAATAATAGTACAATAACAGTACTAATAAAGTAAAAAACAGGGTCTGTATGTTCCACAAATGGTTTTTACATAAGAGAAAATGAAAATACATCCAGGTGAGGTAAAGCAGATGTGTTTGATGTGTTTGCAATAAATTAAATAAAATAAAATGCAAATAAAATTGTATTTTCCCTGTCTATAAATGGATGTAATATTGAGGGAATAGGGAGGGAATAGTGCTGAATTGCAGATATAATATGCACATAAATTATGAGTTGGAATGAGTCATTACATCATACATCAACTAAACTTTAACATGAGCAGGATGGAAGGAGGTTCCAGAAGGAAAAGAGAAGAGAAAAGTAGAGAGGGAACTGAGAACTCTCAGACCTGGGAAAAAATGTGTAGCACAAATGACTCACACCCACAGTGCTACAAACACTTGATGAAACCTCTACACTTTCCCTAATCCCAAACTGTTTGTCTTCCCATGCCTTTGTTTTCCTTTCATGGCAGACAGGAAGCAATGCAGGCATCTTGTTGTACTACAGTAAAGCACTAAGAACACATGCAGAGCGTTGCGCATGTGACTTCAATAAAACACATGCTTTCAGTAATCTTTCTTTAAGCAAGATAACTGAAAAAAATAAACCACAACCTTGAGAACGAAAGTTACAGAGTTCACAGAGCTAAATCTAAAACCATTCAAAGGCTGCAATTTACAGTATAAGAATAAACAGTATCTTTTAAAGGGGAGTATCATTATTATAACAGTGATCTGTATTCTGTATTCTCAGTAATCTGCATTACATGACATTACATAAACTACTGCTGCAGTAAGAAAGAACAAGCAATTCTACTCCAGTTACTGTTTTAATCAAGTATCAAATTACAGCTGAATTTACAAATTGACTTACATTATGTGCTCTTCGTGTGAGGTGAATTACTGTAGGTTTATGGAGACTGAACACAGGGTGTTTTGTATCACTGACACATTTGTGGGGTCATGTCATAAATAATAAATGTTTCTTTGATAAAAGAGCTTTATGTGCTGTGACTTTTAGAACTTGTAGAACTCAGAACATTCTCTTCACGCCAAAACAAGCATTTATTAAAACTCTTAAACCTATTAAACTCATGAAACGTCTTAGATTTTCTTGATGGAGCAGTTTTAAAAGTACTAATTTTCCACATATTTCCTCAATTAATGTTAAAAGTCAGAGAGTGAATCCAGTGACAGTAAGATGTGACACATGCTATGTAACAGTAGCTTAGGTGGAGATTCACTGTGAAAGGACAGCTTTAAAATGAACAGTTTATTAGTCTCTTGATGTCATTTCTATTATAATAAGATCAGCACGCGGCAGGACAATAAAGAGCTGAAAGTTTATAGGCGATGGTTACTGACAGATATATTATAAAAATCTATCCTTTATGTTAATGTGTGGCTGTTCCCATTTTCCTCTGTAAAGATCAGCTCATAGTCTTGTGAGCGGTTAGATTACTTTCTTTTGATCAGGCAAGGATTTATTACGCAGGCCAGTAATAAACCAGACCTGTCTCTATTTCCATCTCTTTCAGTGTCTAAGTCCCAAGCATCCTCAGAGAGGCAGAAAGCACTGCTGGAGAACATGACTCATCTGGGTGAGCGCACTGAGACCTTGCAGAGATCTGTTAATCAGCTCCCCTCCCAGAGTGATCTTCTGGAGAACATCTGGAAACTGGAAAGCCTCTATAATAATCATAGTGAACAGCTGCAGCAACTGGGTAACTGCAAAAAGCTCAACAGAAGATTCTAGAAAGTTATAAACACTTGCTAGTCAATGACTTAGCATAATGTTAACATGATGCTAGCATGACTTAGCATAATGTTAACATGATGCTAGCATGACTTAGCATGATGTTATCATGACTTAACACAATGTTAGCATGATGCTATCATGACGTTAGCATGATGCTAGCATGACTTAGCATGATGCTAGCATGACTTAGCATGATAGATATACTAAAATATGGCTTATTCATGATGTTAGGAGGTTGCTAGGGTGATATAAATGGTTGCTAGTGTGTGGTCAGGTCAAATAAGCCCACTCACATGTCTGTACAGTGTTTCAATGCTGAGATATGGCTAATTCTTTTTATTATATTTTTCTTATTTTATTTTGTATTTATATGGTTGCTAGGGTACAGTAAATGGTTGCTAGGGTGTAGATAGACAGTTAACAGGGTAAAAACAATAGATGGATATGTGTGGGAATTAAAAGAGCCAACTCCTATGTCTCTATGATGTTCTGGTGCTGAGGTATAGCTAATTCATGTTGGTTGCTAGGCTGCTCTAAATGGATGCTAGGGCGTGGCTGCTACTTGCCAGTCTCAAACAAAAGAGGCCACCCACTTGTCTCTACGATGTTCTGATGCCTCTTAACTTTTTCAGTGGAAGTCAATAGGGTGGTTGCTAGGGCATGACTATTAAGTTGAAATGTTACCATTTGTTGCTGATTACTAAGCCGAGCATTCTGATGCGCAGCTATAACATCACAAAATCCAGCCCAATGTTAAGTCTAAGGAATTTTTTCGCCCATGTTTTTCCGTACGCCCTAAAAACAGTGTATACCCGATCGCTTATAAAAGTCATATCACACCCCACCACTATATACCAGTCGATTTGACACCTCATTCATGGGTCTAGGACAAACCGTACGGGACGATTGTTTTTCTACACTAAATCAAAGTTTTGTGTAGAATCTTTGCTTTGCAAGCACCAATTTAAAAAAAAAAACACAGTCATCATGGCTAGTGTTGCCACGATACTGAAATTTCTAACTTCTATACGATGCCTTGAAAAATATTGATATTCTATATCATTTTCGATACCACGGGGTAAAAACTTTAAAAAAATAACTACAAATGTTTTAGTTTTTTTTCTTTAATTTAAAGATTAATATATCACAAGTCTAGAACATGAACAAAAACATCTTGAGGTAGTGCACTTGTTTCAAAGGCTCTACCAATAAAGTGCTTTAATTACTGGTAATAGATATTTGTTAACATTAACACAAGAATTAACAATGAAAAAATACTTCTAAAACATTTTAAATATTTTAATTTAAACACTTTACATTTTTTATTTCAAATTTGAACAAGAGCTAACATGTACCAATGTGTTTTATTAACTAATGTCATCAAAGTTTAATAAATACTGTAACAAATGTATTGCTTACTGTTCATTAATGTTAGTTAATACAATAACATGCATATGATAAACAGATTTTAATTTTGCATTCACATATATTCATTGATCAACGTACATAAAGAGATCGCTATAGTAAACACACGGATGAGCGCTATAGTAAACACGGATGCGCAAAGGTGCATCACATGCGAAAACAAACCTCACTGAAACACCATGAGGACACTCATATCAGCAACAATACTGGACAATCTTGATTAATATTTCAGTAATGTTAAAATGAGAACAGTTACAAACCTCTCAAAACTCTTTATATAGGTCCGGGTGTCTGTCTTTCAGGTGCTTTGCTCAATTAGTGCTGTTAGCACCTTTTGTTAGCACTGCTTTGTAACAACGCTTGTATGTTGACGTGCTTGTGTGTTGTGTCTTTCTGTGTTCATGTGTCTTAAATGTAAAATAGTTACAGTCATCACTTCTGCTGTGTTGATTCTCAATCACAGCCGCTCGTGTCCCGCACTCGCATCTTCCTCACTAACACTATTTAACCGCAGCGAATGACACGAGACACACACTGCGGTCACGTGTGCTGCTGGAGAGAAGAGCGAGAGTGAAAGCGACACAGCTAGACTGATTTCAGTGTATCGATATACCACTAGTCATGGCCAAAAAAATGGTCACCCTTGCAATTCTGTCAGAAAATGCAACCTGTCAGAAAATGGCAAATGTTTTGATACTCACGTTTACATTTTTTTTGTTTGCATTAAAACAACACAAAAAAACAGAGAAGTCAAACTTTATAAAATTTCACAAAGAACTCAAAAATAGACTGGACAAAGTTATTTGCACGTTATCAAAATTGTAAGAAATAATTGCTTGACTGTATACTATGACTGTATACTACTATTAATAAAAATATCATTTCATCACTATAAAGGACCAACTGTATGAATTTGGCTTGTCTTATAAAATCTGATGCTGTTTTTTGATACACCTCAGCACATTTGTATTTAAGTGAACAAATCCATATTCAACATAGAAGAGTCCCATCAACATAAATGAATGTGACTAATACCCTTCCACTATTGTTAATGTTACGAGCAGGGCAACTGGCACAGGGCTTGGAGCGTGATATCCGGGATCTTCAGGCCTTCTCTGAACACTCCTCAGACTCTGTGGCTCAACTGTGGGACCATCTGACCATGATCAGCCAGTCCAGTCACAGGAACAGTAGCAATCTAGGAGAAGAGTTAGCCTTTACTGCTGCCTCTATTAGAGCCCAGGATGCAAAGTTAAAGACAGTGGCGGTAAACATGGAGACCCTACAGGACCGCCTGGAGGAGGTCGACTGGACGGTACAGACATTAAACCATTCACTTAGTGGAGATGTAAGTCTGCACCAGGTAAAGATTGGTGAGCTACAGGAGAAGATTGGAAATGTGTCACATGATGCCATGAGCATGAGGATCACACAAATACACCTTGAGGAGCAGATCAGGAACGAGATTGAGATTCTCAGTGTCATCACAGCAGATCTGAGGCTAAAGGAGTGGGAACACTCCATGGCGCTCAAAAACCTAACTGTATTACAAGGTAGGAGCAAGTTTTTGATATGCTTCGTTTTGTTTTAATGAAGACAAAAACAATGTTAACAAATTGCTGTTAAGTTTCTTTTGATAGCTTTTTTAACATTGCTTATCTGTACAATTGATAAGCTAATATCTTGAAATTATTATTAGTACAAAATCCTTCCTATGTTTCTTGGTATTAAATACAGGCCCTTAAAAGACTTACTTGTAGAATTTGCAGATTTTCTATCGAATCTAATGTTTAACGTTGGTGGAGCTTTGATTGATTTTAACATTCATATAGATAAGAACAATACACTGCAATTAGCTTTACCATTCTCAACTCTGTTGGTTTCAGACAGAGTGGGATAGGTCGTACTCGTTGTGCTTTACATTAACATGTTTTCATTTAGCAGACAATAAAAATGAGGACACATCACTAGTAATTTGACTTAGGAGTCAACATTAAACTTAGAAAGTTGTGGCGCTTTTAGCGATCGAGTAGAGACTAGCTGCTCATTCCACGAAAGTGTTTTGTTGTGAAGAAATAACCAGACATTTAATTTACTAACCATAGATGGAGGTACAGAACATGTGTTTGTAGAAGTTAATTGTAGTTCTTGTGGTTTGGGTTGAACATAACCAAGAGCTCAGTCCTAGTAAGGTTGAGCTAAAGGTGACATTCCTTAAGAGACAAGCAGAGATTGTAGAGATGGTGATGTTATTACACTGAAGTGACAGGTAAACCTACATATCATTAGCATAACAATGATAGGAAGAGCTTTGTGCCTCAACGATTGTCATGGTCATATGCCAGTTAACAGTCCCCATGAGGAAACGTCAATTATACACATACTAAATATAATAATAATATATAATCGTTTTATTTAGTATCTTAAAATGCAAAGTTTTTAGTGAGGGATAGATCATTTCATTATCTCAGTATAAAAACAGTGATGAATGCACCACCTCTAAATGACTTGCTGATACATTTGAGTAAGTATTTTAACACCATTAAAGTCAAAGTTATTTTACTCAAGGCCCCACAGGATGCCGTTCTCTTTTCATATATGCTGTTTCATATGCTGTTCTCTTTTCCCCCATGCACACACTCACACAGACCAAAGAGCTGCTAAACGTGCTCTCTGTTCTACAAGGCTGAACAAATGTGCAGATCCAGGTAGTCTAGGCAAAGAGTGATAAAACTGCTAGCCAGTGACTGTGAAGTCTTTTTACTTGTCTGTTAGTCAAAATGAAAAAGAATGGGGATAAAATATGGCTTCTTACAGAAATGAGAAGACCTCTTTTACTGAAGAAATTAAATTAAACAATTTAATTGATAAATGTTGGTCTTTAAAAATATACCCTTTAAGGACCACCAGGACCAAAGGGTGAGAAGGGTGATGAGGGGCCCCTGGGACCTGCTGGACTTCCTGGTTTGACAGGAATAAGAGGTATTATACAACACACACAGTTTAGCTGAGCCAAAATGCATCATCACCTGTAATGAGTGACCAACTATTCTATAACTGCTTTCACTAACAATCTAACACAAGAGCATCCAGATGTTTGAATTTGACCAGATATCATTTGTGTGGAGGATGGATCCTGCATCCTGAATCAATGTGTGTGATTTAAATGCATTTCTCATCAGGATTGCCAGGGGAAAAGGGCATTCAGGGTCCTCGAGGGCTGGCAGGACAAGGTGGACAGGATGGAGAGAAAGGTGCGATTGGCTCTGAGGGACCCAAAGGTTAGAAATGGTCTCCCACCCCACGACAGAAACATTTAAGTAACTCTGAGTAAGCTGCCAACCTCAACTTACCATTCCAAACACTAGGGTGTAACTTTCAGGGTATGTTAGTAACTAATCTGCTCAGCAAGTGCTCTGTTTTGTCAATTCAAGCTAAAGCAATAAATTGCAACTCACTACTGTTCTTCACTAACTAGGTATTTTGCGATGCATATTAGTTTATAATAAATGTGCAACATGTTAAACATTGTTTAAGTCCTACTTTGGTGTTAATCAGTTAAGATTGAGGTTTGAGGTCTTTGATTTTTGACCCTAATTACATTTATATAATTAAAAATGTAAATTACACTTAATAATATCCTTATAATAAATATAAATAATATAATATTGCAATTGTGATATATAAATATGATATACCAGCCTTATAAATCATTATCCATATGTTTTACATTGTGCATTGTCCCTAAGATAAGGCGGAACGTGGACAGGAGAAGTTTATTTGGGCTTTACTCACTTCTCTTTTAAACTCAGTAACTCACTGATCTCATCTTCTGAGCATGCAGTTCTTCTTAAACACCTTCCAAAACATATGATTTCCCCCAATGCTCTCCAGAACATCACACCATCCCCCACTCTCATTTCATGGTTTCCAACTTTCACCAAAACAACCCACTCTCTCCTGTCAGTTGTATTGCCTCTGAAGCTGAGATTCTTGTATTATTTTTTGAACATGTGATGACAAAACTGTCTTTAGGGTGTAAATATCGCCTTTATCTCCTGAGCCTTTATCTCCCACTGTGTCAGAAACGACAGTCGGTAAATAACCAGGATCTGAAAGAGAGTTTGGCAAGTTACTGGACATTTGGCTGGAAGCTTTATAAAAACACAATGAAGATCTGACTTTCAAACTGTATCTGACAAAAGTGACATGAGACACTAAACTTAGTGTCAGCAAAATACTTCCGTAAAGTGACAGAATAATAATATAAAGGTGTTTAATTTCACATACACATACAGAGGAAATTCATTAAGAGGTGAGGTTTGTTTACAATTTAACCAGATGTTCTGTATTCATGAATTTGTCAGGGCCTGTTTCGTTACAGCATGGGCCTCTGCTGCTCTGATAATGAGTTTACCCTTTGAGTAAACCTATTTTATCAAGTATGGACATTTGTCTTACATTATTTACTTTTTGGAGTTGCCAAACCCATAACGTGTTCACTCATGTTCAGTTCAGTTCTATTCAAATATATTTATGTAGTGCTTTTTACAATGTTACATTGTGTCAAAGCAGTTTTACATATAATGAAAAACACAGAATACTTTATTATTGCAAATTTTATCATTCGTTTTAAGATGTATTTTGTAAAACAAATTAGTGATAGTAAGAATGTAATTAGTTTATGAATGTAAAGTTGACTGAACTAATAACACATTTGAACCATTTGAAGAAACGTGAATCAGAAATACCTTCATGCAAATTGCATGCAAATTCCACCAATGATGTCGTCCTAGGGCTCCATGGTTGATCCATCACAACCCAGTCATTTATTGGGAAAGTGGCGAAATCCTGAAGTGGGGTAGCAAATTTTTTCCTGGATGTTTTCCTTAACATCTTCCTATCATCTCCCAGTCTTCACAGATCCTTCCTGTAAACTCCACATCCATTGAGCACAGTAAGACATCAGTCTGTGGACATCCCAGCCTGTTATGCCCCTTTCAGTGACATCTGTCTCAAGAAATCCTTTTAATTATGATCTCCTGGGCCATGGTACTGTGCCATCAATCTCATTCTGGGTGAACACCACCCAGAATGATCTTCCCCACTCTCCATTACAGAGCAAGAGGCCATGGAGGAGAATATCAAGGAAGACCTCCAACAAGGGAGGTCTTCCTTGTTGGAGGTCCAGAGATGACATTATAGATGCTACTCCACAAACAGATTTCAACAATCTGGGTCACCCTGCACGCAGGGGAAAAGGCCAACCCTCACAACGTTAGGCCCTCTGCCCAGGCCATCAGGCTGTGGAGGGGGGTTCTCTCAAAGATCTACCAGGCCCCATACACACCCAGTCACCAGCTACTGTTCAGCCAAGCCCTTCTAAGAACCAGTAACAGCACAGCACAGAAACCACAGGCTTATAGGAAGTACAAGTGAAATCTATTTCTTAGAACAGTCATTACAGAGATCAAAGGTTTATTATAACACAAAAATAAATGTGTTTTATCTGGCAGGTGAGAGAGGAGAGAGAGGACAGAAAGGAGAGAAAGGCGAGCGAGGAGACAAAGGAGGGAAAACAGGTGAACATTTGAATTTATGTAAAACAAACAGAAAAGTATGATTATATATACTTATGATTATATATAAGCTTTCTAAACTATTCATTTATGCATCTTTTATATTACCATATATTTTATATATTATGAAAGTAATAAAAGAGCATGTTAATATTTGTTAAATATATATATTCTGCATTTATATGTACATAATGAATGACATGTAAGAACGTGACGCAAGACAGAATAAGTGAAAAAAAGGATATTAGTATTAATAAAAATGAACCTTTTCATCTTTGATTCATCAGTTTTGCATTTGTTGTGTAAAGTCTTTAACACTCCACTAATCGTAACGGGTAACATCTCAGCACACAGCGAAGAACAAAGCAGTCCAAGTGTAAACAGCAGTTTACAATCCACAAAATACACAGCCATTCAGTTTGCAGAACCAGCAAAGAGGGAACAAATAACATTTCTGAATCACCCAGAGTGAGGTGAAGTGTTAAAGAGCTATGAGCAGCAGGCGAACGCCAGAGATTCAGAAATCAACAAAGTCTCACATTGAACAGACATCTATGGGGCAACACACTTAACTCACCACTCACAGTATATACAATAAAAAGCACAACTAACTAACCAGCAGTGTGGTAGTTGTATTTAATTGGAGAAACCAGTTAGACTAGAGATAAATTACACCACCTAGTGTTTAAAAGACTCATATTTCACTGGAATTAACTAACTAGAATTGTATGCAAATATAAACAATGTACATATTAAATATTGACAAAGGCTGTTGTCATTTATTTTAAAGTGCCTTGTCACAAAGCACAGAATGAGTTGGATTTACTCTCCCATTCAGATTCTGACTGGGTTTAAGTCTGCTCAGCTTTAGAGGGTGACCAGTAAAGAGTGACCTGCTGCAAAACTCTTAATAAATGTATCATGTATCAAACTCTGTCTCAGTGAATTTATAATCATCTCTGTCAAGCACATGTCCACTTTATGTATCATTAACCTCCAGTGAAATGCAGTCTTACCTTCATTCTCTGAACACCCTTCTCACGGTCTGTGCATGTGCCTTTAATCAGCTGTCTGTGTGGGTGTGTTTGCTGCAGCTGTTACACATTAACAAAGTGTTTTTCTGGCTCTTTAGAGGCTGCTGTACCACCTCATTCATCTGTCCAGCATCTTCTGCACTAATCTCATGTAGGTAATTTAAAATCACTGCATGTTCATCTGACACCAGTGACTTAAGAAACAAACCTGTGAATAAAATCCTAATGTTCAAGTTTGAAAGCTGAATCTTCTTCCGATATTTGTCTTTCTAAACACATAGATGTTATGAACACCAGCGATCTGCATTGCGTACTGTAAACAATGATGCACAAATCATAGTTGCACTGTAAAGTTGCACTGTAATACGACAAAATCATTTTTCTATTGACAGGTCATCATGTGTAAATATGTCATTGTATTATGCAAATTTGTTTATTACATATACTGACAGATTTTTGGGAGGTTGCTTAACAGCATGAAATAAATGGCAAGAAAATATTTGATATTTTAAACCCTAAGTTGAGAAAGAAGGTAACCAGTCCTGAGGAAGGCCAATGTCACCTCAGTTTGTCAGATGAATTGTAGTAAAACAGGTCAAAAAAGACCGAAACCTAAAAAGGGCTGAATTAGCCCTTCACGGTTTGTTTAGTCACATGACTGCTGGTGGCAGAAATAGGAGCAAGAACCTGATTATGAATTGTACTAAAGTGTGAACGTGTGTGTCTCAGTTGAGGAAGCTCTGGTGAGGCTGGTGAATGGCTCTGGGCCTCATGAGGGTCGTGTTGAAGTCTTCCACGAGTGCCGATGGGGGACAGTGTGTGATGATGTTTGGGACATAAAGGACGGAGATGTTGTGTGCAGAATGCTGGGGTATCGTGGCGCCAAAGAAATCTACAAAACAGGACGGTTTGGACAAGGTCTGGAGTGTCAATTACAGACGTGTAAAGAGTCGTGTAAAATCCAATCAAAGCTTTCAACTGTAGAAAGTTGATTTTGTGTGCAGACACAAATCTGTCTGTGTGTGAAACTAATACCGTAAAGGTGTTTAGGATTATTAAACCCATTTTTGTTGATTTTCTCTCTGTCTCAGGCACTGGTCGGATCTGGATGGATGATGTTGCTTGTGTTGGTACTGAGGACTCCATTCACCAGTGTAAGTTCTCAGGCTGGGGCAAAACTAATTGTGGTCATGTAGAGGACGCTGGGGTGACGTGTAACATGTGATCCGGTTCTTGTTGGTCGCTTAACCTGTAATAATTAGCTGTGAACTCTGGGAAAGGAGGATTTTGTCGCTCCACACAGATGACGATGAACAAAGAAGTCAGACTGTAGAAGAGTAGCGGGTTAGTGTTACATCCTGTCAAACAAAAACATACGTCAGCCATAAAATATCACACATCTAGTGGAACAATGAGTGTGTTGTGAAAGTGTACACTTCTGCATGGATTGTTTGTATTTGACTTGTTTATCTCTTATTAAAAGAAGTTTAAGAACTAAAAACTCATCTTTTCCGTCTTCACTTCCTTGACTAATTTACTAACACACCCCTACTTCTACCTCTTAAAAAATAAATATATCCTTTTCATACTGTGTTGAAATACCTGAGACCTGTCTATAGCACTTATTCATTGTTGCCTCTTTTTGTGATTGAAGTTGCTTCCTTGTCCTCATTTGTAAGTCGCTTTGGATAAAAGCGTCAGCTAAATGACTAAATGTAAATGTAAGTTACATTGTGTGCAGATATGCATTTAGCTTTCCAAAGAATCATGGATTTATATTTGTATGAAATTGAACTCTGTCAGTGAGGATTTAAAAGGCTTGTGTATTTCCACATTTGCCTTTAAACAATACTTTTGCACATATCATGGCAGAGTTAGCTGTTATATACCTCGGTCAATAGTAAGTACTAATAAAGTCTAATGAGGACCAGCTAGTATGTAAAATGGTTCAGCCAGTGTTCATTCATTATAAAGCAGATACAATGGCTATCAACACATACCTATAACTGTATACTCCTTATTAATGTTTCAAGTCACTGTTGTTTTGTATAGGTAAGATAATATAATGTATTACTTCATGGAAAATGTGTTTATTCTGAACATAATTAATAAATATTACTGTTTATTAGACATTATATTCTTTTATGGTGGCATTTTACAAAAGAAATAAACCACATTGTTTTGTTACAACTGCTTTAGCACAGATTCAGGGATTTTAGACCGAATATTACTAAACGACTGTACAAATCACTGCAAAACTGTCGTGCCTTTAAAGCTTCATATTGGTCTCTTTATTGCGTAAACGTGACAAAATGGTTATATTAGCAGTATTTTTGTGGTAAAAGATAGTATGCAATGAAATAAAATATACTTTTATTAAAGATAATTATGTAATTATAATTTGAATGAACAAATACAATTGGTCATTAATATATTAACTAGACTCTTATTACTTGTGCAACAGGTTTGTTCAGGTTTACGGCCTGACAAAATCTTGAGCATATGAAAACTTTCATCTTTCATCTTTACTGTAGTTGTAGTTAATGTATGATGGTGAGGTTAGTGATTTCAGCAGGGTTTTTTTAAGTTTAATGAAATTCCTTAGATATGCCAGAAATCTGGAACAGGCAGAAGGCTATTCTGATTGGCTAGTGCTGTGAGGCGCAGACTTCAGCTGGTAGAAGGATTTTCTGTGATATATTCATATAACAATTGCTTTACAGCATCTTTAGTTTTCAAATCTCTTCACTGGTCATTTTTCCTCATTTAAAAATGAGTGCACAACCGTGAGATGATGCAGAAACCAGAGGAATTCTTCTGATGGATCTTCATTATAGAACAGATTTACACCATTTAATCCAGAAAGCAGAATTTCCTCACACACTGTCCTTTGATTCCTTTCTATGTCTGACGGTTAGAAATGAAGCAGCTGTTTGTTTGATGGCACATTACTGTAATGTAACACGAGGGTTTGGTGAGAAAATAAGATTTTCTTTCACAGACATTTAGCTGCAGGCACGTTCAGTGTGTAAACAAGCCATCAGTGTTAAACACCAGTCAGGAGTAATGCCCATTGTCAGGAAATTATAATGTTTGGAAAAATTATATTCCTTTTAACTACAAATGTTTGCCTTGGTCTAGCTCTGCCGAATGCGTTTTCATAAATTGTTATATTTGTAACCATTAGGGGGCCCTAAATTTGGCATGTGCTCCCTGAACATGGTCCATGCCAAGATTCATTATTACGGTCCATGAATACTGCATTTTATGACAAAACAGCACTAAGTACAAATGACCAGAAATACTTCATAAATACTTACAATACATACAAATGACCATAAATACATAGACTCATAGAAAGACAGTTATAAACTCAGGGTCATAATATTATTGTACTTCTGCAACCTCAGATGCATTGCAATCTGTTTATATGTGAAACTGTGATGCTGTATATATTTTTATAAGATGTACCACAGAGACATCATTCGTCGTATTGATGTAAAATTTTTATGTTTAAAAAAACTTGTCAATCAGTATAAATCAATGCAAAGCAGACTGGGTGTTTTTTATTTTTATTTTTACAAATAACTTATCTATTACAAAGACAGTTTTCCCAGCTAAAAATCACAAACATATCAAAGACTTGTCTCCCCATTTTCTTTTAAAATCCAAAACAGAAATAACAGAAGCATTGAAAGACAGATCAGATTAGGGTTGGGTTTTTTGGTTTTTTTAAGTTAATAAAATACTCTGGACCAGTTCTTGAACTGAAAATAGCCTAGCCTTGGTAATAAAGAGCAGACTATAGTTTTAGCCTGTATATCAGAACCCAGCATTTGGAAATTTGTGTTTGTTTGCATTATAAATAACAACCATATTTACTTTTTGAATGCATGATTCATGCATTAACACTTCTAAGGATTGGTGACTAAATCCTAAACTGAAATTAAGGTTTGTTTAATAAACAAAATTTTTTTAAGGTAATTACCTAACTTTGTAACATCTGCAGTTGAGGTGTTGAGCTTTCTGTCAGAACCTCCATCCACAGCTGAGAACTACAACCAGGCTGAAGGCACATTGTGAATTATTTCGGCTGCAACCAGAAACACAGCGATCTTTGCTTCCTGACAAATTCTAAAACCTAGAAAGAGACGAGTTTAAAAAGTCTTGGGAATATTCATCATCCAGACACCATAAGACAAATCTTACAAGTCTTCACCCACATTTCTGCAAATACTGTGGTAAAGCTCTATGAATGCAAAGCAAAGAAACTCCTCATCTGCCACAAAGGTATAGATTTTAATAGTAAACCTACATTCCAGTTGTCGTATATGAAAGCATTTATTTTTTGACTGAGGGCTTTACAGATTTCCTGTTAAGTCCTTTGACCATTTTGAGGTCATGTACCTTAATAATAAAACTCTATTAGTTTTACTACATCTGCAGCTCGTACGCTGGATAGTGCTTTACAAAGAGCATAGTTTTTTTGCTGTTGCATATTGGAACATCCCTTTAAGTTCTCACAAAACACCTTAAAAGCTCATGGTTCTAAATGGAACAAAATCAACAAAGTAACAGAAATAAATGAAGTCTATAAAGCTATACTTACAGAAATACATGTGAAACCTTGAGGAAAAAACAGGCTTTGAGAAGTTCATTCTAAAACTGTACAGTAATTTCTGTGGCAGACTCTTCTCTGTAAACTGTACATCTAAAGCATGCAGCCTTTTTTCCATTTCACGAAGTAAACAAAAATGTGAGTTTAGCAGATTCCAGCATCCAGACAGGAAGTCCTTTAGTTTTCCCTGCAGGTGGCTGCACATCAGTTCCTGTGGAGGAAACATCTACATGTGTGAAGTGTGTGCTGATATTACAGACTCCTCATGAGCAGGTGGCTGAAATCTGATGATCTCCCAGGCAAAACACACAAAACTGATTCTGATGTGATGCACAAAGGCACATTGCGTACAGAGACAGAGGAGCTGTAAACATCATCCAGTCTTCAGTGGACTTCACGACACAGACACAAAACCTCCTACAGATGTCCAAGAGCCCAACTAGAGGCAAAGCATCTCTCTGTATGTTAGGTGTATATTGTATGTGTGGCTCAGAAATGACGTGGAAATTCACACTGTTCACAGCGATTGAGGGCGGGATGGTTGAGGAAGGTGCAAGCGGTACAGCTCCACTGAACACCATCTTCATCGGGCTCCGACATCACCCTACTCGTGTTCCTACTGCCCTCTGAAACACACACACACACACACACACACACACACACACTTTATCAACGCCTGTGCAGAGAACAGAGACAGTGACACAGAGAAACAAAAAGAGAGACACAAAGAGAGCTGAGAGAGAAAGAAAGAGCGAGAGATAAGAGAGGGACCCACCAATGGGTGCGACCACAGCAGGTGGTACAGGAGGTAGAGAGGGGTCTCTCTTTAACTTGGAGCTAACGTTTATTTTGCGTCGCCTCCTGTCTATAGAGCCTGTGTGCTCGACACCTGAGCAGCACGACAGATTTAGGGAGGAAATTTGGAAAAAATTTAATGCAGAGATCAGAAGTGAGACCATCAAAAGATTGAGAAATAGATGGAAAAGCAGAAATGTCCCAGGATTGTATTAGAAGTGAAGAGCCAGAAGGTTTGTGTAAAAACTTACCTGCTTTTGTAGGACCTTTAGGCGGTTTGGGAGGAACAGGACCCAGAAATCCAAGGTTGTCATAAAAATTGTGAATTGCAATGGGATTAAAATCTGGTCCTTAAAGACAAACCAAGAGGACACAAGCAGTGAAAGTGATCCACAACTTCAAATACTCTTCAGATGAGTAAAACACACCTTCAGATAACACAAGACATCAGAAACATAAATCACACAAAAAGAATCAAAAAAGGTTATGTATAAAAACTAGCTAATATCAGCGCTGTTAGCCATTTGACAAGAAAACTAGCTAATATCAGTGCTGTTAACCATTTGATAAGAAAACTAGCTAATATCAGTGCTGTTAACCATTTGATAAGAAAACTAGCTAATATCAGTGCTGTTAACCATTTGACAAGAAAACTAGCTAATATCAGTGCTGTTAACCATTTGACAAGAAAACTAGCTAATATCAGTGCTGTTAACCATTTGTGTGGATGACAGTTTAAGATGTTTACTCTTATTTCTCCAGCTTCATCAAAATGGCAATGCAAACACAACAGTTTTATATAATATTGTATTTTTATGTTATCATGTAAAAATCCTTATTTATGAACATTCTGACATGTGTTTGCAATATCGTTTCTATGACGGCGATTCACTCAGAGACTAGAGAGAGTGAGAGCAAGAGATGAAGACACTACATCAATGTTAATGACTATCCTATTCTATTTCTATGGAAATGAGAAAAATAATATATTAAAATATTGTTACTGTGAAAATTAAGAGTTAAGAACATAAATACATTAAAATTAGTGATTGTTTCGAGAGTGCTGTGGAAGAATGTTAGGGTTATGTTCTGTGTCCGTCTGTCACAGAAATGATACAACAACAAATGGAGTGTTTGAATCTACTGTCGAGAATCAGTGTGTAGTGCACATGAGTTCAGACACTGCTTAGAGCTCTGGATCAGTAACAGGCAAGACCCATATGTTTCTGACATGACTATTTATGCTGTTTACAGTAATTATTTGCATACACTTCACTGCTTTTAGAACTGTCATATAAAAGTAATATCACACTCATTTTGAGAGCAGAAATCACATTAAACTCGTGAAATGCCAGATGAGGAGTTTTGTCGGCCCTATGGATAAAGAGAACACAGAAAAAAAAACTATTATGACTCACCTTGTGTTTGAAGGAGATCAATCTCTTTGGTTAAACAATCAATATCAATCTGCAGTAATCTGTTCTTACATCTCAGCTGCTGCATTTCCTCAATCTGGAAACAGCCACAGCACAAGAGTAAAATGTGTTTGTTACTGTGTAGATGAAGATGAAGAGCTACAGTAACTCACAGATGTGTGTTAGTGAGTGAGTGAGTGAGTGAGTGAGGTGGAAATGAAGAGCTACAGTAACTCACAGATGTGTGTTAGTGAGTAAGTGAGGTGGAGATGAAGAGCTACAGTAACTCACAGATGTGTGTTAGTGAGTGAGATGAAGAGCTACAGTAACTCACAGATGTGTGTTAGTGAGTGAGTGAGTAAGTGAGGTGGGATGGGGAACTACAGTAACTCACAGATGTGTGTTAGTGAGTGAGATGAAGAGCTACAGTAACTCACAGATGTGTGTTAGTGAGTGAGTGAGTAAGTGAGGTGGGATGGGGAACTACAGTAACTCACAGATGTGTGTTAGTGAGTGAGATGAAGAGCTACAGTAACTCACAGATGTGTGTTAGTGAGTGAGTAAGTGAGGTGGGATGGAGAGCTACAGTAACTCACAGATGGGATCTGACAGACGGAGTTGGAGCGCTGCAGTCGTCTTCTCGTCAGGTCATTCTCCATCTCGTTGACTTCCTCTTTCAGTTTCTCCAGTTTCTTCTTCTTCAGCTCTAGTTCATGCCACAATCGCTTCATACGTTCTCTCTGATGTACCAACAAAGCTGCAAATACACATGAAGCATTAACACACTCTGATCCAGCAGATCCTTTCTAATTACCACAAGTACACACTGTACTCATCTACACACCTGCACATACTCAGGATACATAGTTTTTTATTTGACTTTCAATGGGTCAGTCATGCACTCAAACAAACAAACACACACACACACACAGCTCAATTGTCATATCTATTCTTCTAAACAAACACAAGCTAGCAACAGAATCTTCTGTTTAAAAGAATTTTTCAGGAGTATGTCTGTGATCACAAGCATCACTACTAGGTGATCCACCACCCTAACCCCAACTACAAACACACAGATCAAAGATCAAGCTCACTTCAGTGTTTCTTGGCAGCAGAATGTGCAAAAAGGTTTTACTACAAACATATAAAAAAGTATGCAGGAATGCCTTTAAAACACACCATTCTTCCAGTTCTCCCATTGATCAACATACCTTGCGTGTAGGCAGCGTCGTCAGCACCCACGCTGAGTCTACGAGGCTCGGCACTTTTGTCCTGATGAGGTGAAAGTGGATCAGACTGGTAAAGGGGGTCCGGCTCTACATAATGGTGATTGGCAGGTAGACTGAGTAGGTTAGTGGGCTCAAACGTTGGTGATACAACTCCAGGAGACACGGCCGGAGGTTTATTTGGGGAGACAGTGATTTTGAAGGTGTATTTGGTGTTGGGCTGGGTCACTACCACACGAGGAGATGTGGCTGTTCCTCCCGCTCCCACAGAGGGACGAGATTTTGGTGGGTGGTGGTGGATGTACGCAGGGCCCATGCTCACCTGACCTCCCAACCCCCGGAGACCCCCAGAACTCTGAAGTGTTGGATTGGCAGAGATGTAGACTGTGGGCGGGTTCCGTCCCCCTGCGTCATCAGAGGAAGTGTTGGCAGAAATGTAAAACTTGGGCTGTGAACGGGG